>JAWZYT010003176.1:0-192500 GCA_034508575.1 Petrolisthes manimaculis | reverse complement strand
AGGGAGGAAACGTGGAAGGAAAGGGGGGGAGGGGTAATAGTATACTGGAACGGAAGTAGAGAGAGAGAGAGAGAGAGAGAGAGAGAGAGAGAGAGAGAGAGAGAGAGAGAGAGAGATTAAGGAGTGGAGGGAAAGGAAGGACAGAAAGGATGATAGAGCCGGAAAGGTTCACGTAATAGTCTTCAACAATGTCACACGCTAACCACCTGCACTTCACACACACACACAAAGATATATATAAGCAGAACAAGACACACACATACACACGCAGATACATAGGCTGAACACACACACAGATTAGGATACAGGGCTTACAACAGAGCATTTTAAATTGTTTTTTTCACTGCGACCAGAGTGTAGGCTACCAGGGGGTCTGTGGGGCAGGAGGCCATTCTGCCCCGGGAGAACATCAACAACAGAGCACGAGACACACGCACACACATAAGGAAACATACAGGCAGAATATGACACACACACATATCCTGTCCCCACCTTCCATACTACGTAATGTTCAAGCACTTCATGATTGTGACACTTTACCTAGAAAAATGGGTTTTCTTACATAGCCTTATCGAGAACATTTTCAAAACCAACATGAGAGAGAGAGAGAGAGAGAGAGAGAGAGAGAGGAGAGAGAGAGAGAGAGAGAGAGAGAGAGTGTGTGTGTGTGTGTCAGAACAGGGGACCAAGGAAGGTGTGTGTGTGTGTTCAGGACATCCTTCCGTTGGTGACCTCACCTTGAGGACGGAGGTAATTCCAAGCTTCAACAATCCCTTCCCACTTCCCACCAACACCATCAATATTATCATTATTACCGACCATGCAGCTTCTCCACGCTTGCTGCTGCCACCATCTTTATTACCATCAACACTACCACCATCACTAGCCTACAATCAACACTAAGGTACAGTTGCGGACACACGAAAACAGACACTTGAAACGTGGTCCCTCATCGAGCATAGACTATGAAGTGTGTATGGTAGCCTAGTAGTGGCTTGTCCTATCCTTACTAATGTTCAATGAGAAGCCCGTTGTGTGTCTGTTTCATTATGTCAGGAACTGCACCTAAAATAAAATAAAAACAGAATCGAACTCTCCTGGATTCTGTCTTGGATTTATTTTATTTTCCAAAGAGGATTTTTGTCTCAAGAGGAGTTTTGGCCAGGCCACACTACACTACCAATCACATTGAATTAAGGGGAGAGTACACTTTAGGTCCATTAGAGCGTCTTTATTCCTCCAAAGTATGCCAGGAAACAGGACCAGATGAACAAAAATAATAGTGTCCTGTTGCATGGAATAGTTTGGAAGAATCAGTTGCTCCAGATTCACAACCACTGTACTACCCCCTTAAGTAGCCTATTGAAGAGAGAAGGCTGAATTGAAAGGGAATTGACAGGAGTGCCAGTGAAAGCAGGTGGTGGTGGAGAGAGAGAGAGAGAGAGAGAGAGAGAGAGAGAGAGAGAGAGAGAGAGAGAGAGAGAGAGAGAGAGAGATTCACCAACCGTGTACCCTTGCTTCCACACCCTGTCATCATACCATTACAACCAACGTTACTGTTGTTGTTGTTGCCCACAAACTACACTATGCATTATACACTCTCTCTCTCTCTCTCTCTCTCTCTCTCTCTCTCTCTCTCTCTCGTGGAACCCAACAGTGACGTATACAGAGATTAATATTGGAAAAAAATTACATCAAATTAAAATAAACATATTTCCGACACAGGCATTACATGAGACAGCATAAGATACCATTATTATAGCCTAACCCAAGTTTATCATGGGTGGAGGCCAATACAGACTAACTAGGCTAGGATATACTACAGTACACCTTACGACTATAGATGTGCCCAGTGTGTTATAAAGGACAATACTTATTTTCCTAACCTTGACTTGTCTTACCACATTACTGTAAGTCTTGCTTCATCACAACAATCTACCCTAGTTGTGTATGTGTTTATTATTCAGTGAAAATATTATTATATCTCTCTGGCTTCCCCTTTTTCCATCCAAGGCCTTGTTTCCATCTTCTCTCGTTCTTTTATTGCTTATTTCACAAGTCTTCAATTTTCCCTGATTCGTTTTGTCACTAAGCTAATTCTCTACAGCTTTATCTCTGTAATTAAAGTTTAGGCTATATTAGGCCTATTGATCTTTTAATCTTCCTTGTACTAATATCAATTCCCATTTTCCCATCCACTCATTTTTACTGCTTAGGCTAATTAATTCACACGCCTTCTTTCTTCCCTGATTCCTGTTGACACTTTATTAGTCTCTACTGCTCTCCCTCCAATGTTTTGTCAATAATGTGTGCTCTCTTGTTGGCATCATTCACACACTACTATCCACTACTGCCATCACCCAGTATACCCTTCCTTTTTTTTTCTCGTGCCCATTACTCTTCCTCTATTACAAGATTTCAGAGTAGCTTACATCACCGACATAATTATAAGCCTTTGCCACTGTATTCCTTTAATTGACCAGACCAAACCAAAGCCTGAAGGAGCTTAACAGACAACCATTCTTTACCAAGCTGTTTAAAGTATGCTAGTGTTGCCATACCAAGTGCATAAAAATAACGAAACGGTGACATTTGTTTGAACATCGTGAAGTAGCCTATAGCGTCCCTCGCAGTACTATTATAGGCTACAACAATCTACACTATAGGGAGATACAGTGTCGGTAAAGCAGGAGCAAATTATTCCTTCAAATTATTCCCAGGCAACATTATTTTTGTTCCTCTGGTTCTGTTTTCAGGCATAATTTGGAGGAATGAAGGCACTCCAATGTACCAAATGTATACCGGGTACTCTCCCCTTAACTGGTCACGGGGGATTCTCTCTTTGGTAAATTGGAGGGCTAGGGCTACTGATTCCTCCAAACTATACCAGGAAACAAATCACCTCAATGTTACTAAAAGGGGACCTGTCGTTTCTTGTCATAGTTTGGAGGATTTGCTAGTCCTCTAATTTATCAAGAGAATCTCCCTTGAACTCTACACATAGGCCTAGGGTACATACTAAAAGACATGCTTTCACAATATATCAGTTAAGTAAAAAAAAATCTATATACAGTTATCAGGAACATTTAACAAGTTAGGGAGTGGGTAAATATACGTTGAAGGAAAATCTCTTGAAGGGCTACCGTTGTCTACAAACTAGGCTAGGTATGCCACGAAACAGATCCTATATTAGCAACACTGGGATCGTCATGCAGTTCGCTGGCATAGCCTTTACTAGTTTGGAGGAATCAACACCCATCTCAATCTACCGTAGCCTATATACTTAAGGAATACAGTGTTGATAAATCTGGAGTACATAACAGATTCCTCCATACAATCCCACGCAACAGTCCTCATTATTTTTGTCAATTTGATCCTGTTTCCTGGTATACTTTGGAGAAATCAAGTATCACCCAATGTACCAAAATATACTACACGTAGCCTATCCCCTTAATACAAGACAGCAATGTTGATGTGTTCTCCAGCTGGCATTTTATCTCCTCTCCCCCCTTCCCTTCCTCCCTCCCTCACACTTCCAAGATCTCCTTAACCATCTCGCCAGTCACTACGGCTTCATATAGTCTAGCCTAGCGAGTACAATGATCTAACCACAACTGTCAAACACTTCAAGGTTGACGTCATTCCACCAACACATAGGCTACAACCATTATCTAGGCTATCTATTGGACCGTATGCAAGAAAAAAAAATTTGGTGGTGATGATGTTGACGAGGGCGTGGTGTCTGTACGATAACTCCCTACACACACACACACACACACACACACACACACAAAGTCACATGCCATTGTCAACACCACGCAAGGATAGACAATTCTTGAATATGGCCCATCAAAACAGGCACGGCAATCAAAATTCTAACCATCTAACCAATCCTATAACTACAACCATCTATGCTGGCCTACCTAACAAAATTACAATACCTACAGACTGGAACACCCGGTACGCTAGGCTATCAACACATAAGGCTTGCAGACCTCGAGCTGTCCTTGGTCTTTCCCGCTTGGTTACACACACACACACACGAAAGCACAACAGCAAGACAAACAAAGAAAGTGGGAGAGTTGGAAGAAAATGGCAGCAAATTGTGGTTTCTTAAATTACCGTCAAGGGCTAGGCTAGCTCATACAACAGCCGGTATATATTGTGTCAAAAGATTTTTTTTTTCGGGGGTGGGGGGGGAGTACAGTATACAACCCACTTGATAATAATCTAAAAATAAGATACTACAGTAGACAATTATTTTAATACACAAAAATACACAAGTTGTTATCGTACCTACTTTTCTATAATGGTACCGGTATGCACACAGACCACATAGCCTATAGCCTATGTTAGAGACCCTCTAGCCTATGTGGTCTGTGACCCTATGCCTAGGGTCGTACGTAAACATTAGCGGGTAGCCTTACCTCCAAGGCTTAAATAACAGCTCAACTTAATGGAGTTAACAAATCACTAATTACAGTTCGGTACCGTTATCAGTTCAATGACTTAATCATGAGTAGTAATGTTAGCCTATGTGTGGTAAGTTATATATTATAGCCTAGTAGCGGTATAGCCTATATTGATGCCATGAATAGAACAACCAATTTAACCAAAAAGTGAGGTACGGTAGCCTACCGTAGTAAATTGTTCTTCATTTTTTCATGTAGCCTATGTACAGTCACCAGCCATAATAGCCTATATAAGTATTCAAGTCTAAAGTCTAAAGAAACTCCAGCAAGCAAGTATGACCCAGAGAATCAGGCTTCAGCGTTGTCAATACATTGTATAGCCTACCGTATGTCAGATGATTCCAAACTTCAACAACAAATCCTGGATCATTATTATGGGCCGCAACTATACACCCATTTTGCCATTCTGTTGCCTTATTCACAACTACGAACAACATATTTTTATGAATGAATCCAACCGAGATCTGAGACCTATCTAGCGTGAAGGATACTTTGTCTAATTGCTAATAATCATAAGAAGATTATGGTATTGTTAAGTAATTATACACAGACCAATTTTCTTATATACCGGTAGGCTACTACCAGCCAGCGTCTAGACTCTAGACTGAATGGGCAAATGTTACGGCCAGGATACACAGTAACCTATACCTATCTCCTGGCCCCTATCGCTCCTCCCTCAACCTCTCCCTCTGTGGGTACAATTCAAGTTACCGTACCGTATACAATATAGCCTACTTTCCCTCCCTTCCTCATCCTTTCCCTCCTGCCAGTCCTACAATTAAGTTCACTTTCTGTAAGGAATTTCCGTGAACACATCCGGGCCAAACCAGTGTAGCTTAGTAGAGTTGTTGTTGACTTGTGGGAATATGGCGGAGGGAGTGAGAGTGTGAGTGAGGAGTTTCTTTCTGCAGACCATGTGAAAGTTGTGGTGGTGGTGGTAGTGCAAGTCAGTCATATGTGGGTGGACTCGTCAAGGTGAAGGTTGTGTGTGTGTGTGTGTAGACAAAGAGGAGGTAGCTTAGGTGGGAAGAGAATGTAGGTAGGAGGAGGAGGAAAGATTAGGAGGTGGAGGAAGAAAGAAGAGGAGAAACATGGAAGAGGAGGAGGAGGAAAGAAGTCAGGTAGAGCTGGATGGATACAGTGGTGGGAGTTCAAAAGTAGACTAATAATGCACAGTCGCGGTCTTAAGTTCATTCTATCGTCTCGTTGCTGCAAGTTGCACAGTAGGAAAAGTCGGCTGGCGGAATGAACCAACGTTTGAATGACTACAATAATCTAGACTTGACAAAGGTGAGAGTAACCACGCCATTATTACCTTGAAGACTCACCCAGCACCCACCCTCATCTAGGCTATACCGGTATCACTTCCGCCAGTACTATAATACTACCTAATTTCCTCTCTCTCTCTCTCTCTCTCTCTCTCTCTCTCTCTCTCTCTCTCTCTCTCTCTTCGTTTGCTTTGTTACACAGGCTATAGGCAGGTACAGAACGATCAAAAACTATGGGCGCAATTTTCGTGTGAAACATTTTGACACCTCAGATGCTGGGTACTGAAAAATAGCTTGTTTATTTCTGGGGCTGGGTACTGAAAAATAGCTTGTTTATTTCTGGGGCTGGGTACTGAAAAATAGCTTGTTTATTTCTGGGGCATCATGAGCTGTGCTGATCATTAAAATACAGCCTGAACCATCACACTCCTCCTGCTCCATGTTTTTTTTTTGTTTATCGTGTGTACCAGAACTAGACCTATCGTTGCTACTGTCTTCAGAGTGTTTAAAGGTTGGGATAACAAAAGGTCACTTATCTGACCTTTAGCTACCCATGGTACTCACACGTTCTTCCGGACACAGATTGGGCCACAGGCAAGAACGTTCGTGGTGTTGATGATGGCCTGGTACCCGTACGATGACTATCTTGTCTGTTCAGGAAGTAATTGTATTATACCGCTACCCAGCCATCGTTAACACCAGATATTCTTGCCTACAGCTCATAATCTTATCCACTCATTCGCTACACTAGACTACCATAAAATCTTAATTACCGTAAGATATTTTCTATGTTAGAAGATCATAGTTTCATTTATCCACAACATACCTTTACCACGCCTCACACACACACACACATTCTTCTGGACGTGTCTAATGCACACCTATAGACAATCACTCATCATACCATGCCATGCCTAGCCTACACACAATCACTCATCATGCCCTGCCTTCACTCCCTCCCTGCCTGCCTTCCCACGCCTGCAGTCACTGACCCTGCCCCCCTCCCTTCCTTCCCATCCCTTCCCTCCAGCAAGCAAGCATCCTGCGTCCTGAAGTTTATACATTGGACCTAAAAATATTAAAAAATATCCTACGAGGCATTTGAGTAAAGACAAAAGTTAAAAAAATGTCCTACGAGGCATTTGGGTAGAGACAAAGCCTTAACTGTCAGTTGGATAATTAGACTAAGAGGAGTGAAACTATTTTTGATCAATGCAAGTGTTACTGATTCCTCCAAACTAGTCTATGCCACAAAACAGATCCCGTCAGTAACGTTGAGGTTATGGCCTACCAGCATTATACTTTCTGGAATAGTTTGGAGGAATCATTAACACTCCAATTTACCTTCAAGGGATACATAGTCTATTCACACATAGGCTAATGGAGGACTACTGATTCCTCCACCAAACTTGACCTAAGCATAATAATTCTTTTAATTTACCCTAATAATAAATTGTCCAACTTACCTGCTTTCTGGTATCGATGACGGGGATGTTGTTGTTATTATTGTTGTTGTTATTGTTCTTGTGTTGGGTGCTGGGAGGAGCGGGATCCTTCCTGAAGAACTTCATGATGTCGGTAGTAGTGGACTAGTGGTGGTAGTAGACAAGGGTAGGAGTAGGAGACAAGGATAGTATTAGTTATATACGGTAGGTTAGGAAAACTTTAGCAAGGTCAGGAGTAATGGAGGTTTGGCCAGTGTAAGAAGAGTGGGCTGAGCAAGGCAGAGTGAGTCAACTACCTACACAAGTCGAGGTAGTCCTAGCCCAGCTTATACAAATCCAAGGTCTTTATCACTACTAGCCTGGTTATCTCCTCTCATACTCAATACCACTACTTATGAAGATTTGATAGCATCCCAATAGTAATGTTTATATAACTGCATTTCTATTTTGTATACGTATAGTTTTCACAACACTTTGCAATCACTGCATTTCAATTTTGTATAGGCTACGGTACCGTACGTATAGTTTTCACAACACTTTATAATATCAAGTAATCACTTCTTTCCAATTGTTTTCTATAGTTTTCACAACGATTTGCAATATTAGGTTATCACTGCTTTTTAATGTTATGAGAGTAGGCCTAAATTATTTTCTTGGCATTATAAGTTACATAGGCTACAGTACTAAGTATGTTAAGAACAAACTTATTTTATGAGCAAGTTAGGGTAACACGTACTGTCCCATATGCATGTCCTTACTTTCTGTAGTCGTGGCCATCGTTAGTCAAATGTGTAGCCTTTACGTCACACTTTATTATTGCTGTTTAAATGGAAGATACTTTCATTATAACAGGTCAATATGCTATCTACTTAACTACTTGTGAGCTCAAAATTCAATCTCTGTTCGTAACCAAGACTAAATGTAGCTCTTTTTACAGTACAGTACACATTAACACTTTTATTCCGCACGATGATTAATAATTCATGGCAATACCGAACACACACACAGGTTAGAGAAGTTGTTTGGTGGGAGACATAATACATAGCCTACGTGGCACAACTATATCAACACATGTCCTGGCTCTTGTATCCATCCAACAAATTCTGAGCGAGCAGCCTACATACTGTACACGATATGACCAAAGACACTTGTATACCACATAAGTCCGTCCCACACACACACACACCTGCTGCATACCACTTGTCAATATCTGACTGACCCACTGCTCTACACACACACATTCGTTCCCTCTCCAGGAACGAAATAAATGTTATATTAACACACAGTACCTTATACCTTACATAATTATCCATACCGGTAGCTACTGGTTATACTCCTATCTATACATATACAAACACCGGTAATAGATAGTTAATGTACTGTACAGTAAGGTACCTATATATATTGGCGGATAAAGTAGAAAGAACACACACTACAGATAGCCTACAGTAGGCCTAGATCACGTTCAACCGTACAGTTAAATGATGAACTAGATATTGTATGTACAGTCGTGGTGTAAAGTTGTGTCAACTTTCTGGTATGATGGCGGGGAAATTTAAGAATAGCCTACCGGTAACAGACAAATCAAGTTATGTTTATACTTTACAAAATTAGGCGTATTTATTGTCCCGCACTTATTTGCAACTTATAAACACTGGAATGTAAAGCATACGTGTATAATAATAATACGTGTACGGGAAGTTGCATGTGTATTTTACCCTGGATCAAAATATAGAAACTCACAATAAACAATACGTATACTTATACTATAGTTCACCGTCCTCACCACCCACGGCCCTACCATAAATAATACTGTACACACGTCTCAAGGCGTGGGCGTGGGCGGGGTCAGCGAAGGGTGTATACATATATGTGTGTGTGTGTTAACTTGAGAGGGTAGGGGTAAATCTGGAGCTTCATTTAAAGTTTAAACTATTCCAAGCAACAACAGGCCACCATTATTTTTGTTAATCTGGTCGCGTTTTCTGGCATAATTATTATACACAATACTTTGAAGAATTGATTGATAATAGGCGCTGCAGCAGCGAGGTCATAATTATGGCGCCAGACAGTGAGTTGAGACAGCAAGCAGGAAGGAAATGGAAAGATAATAAGGACAGCTGAAGGACTGAAAGGGAGTGGCTAGGGCCGAAGGGGCGCCAAATCCTTAAAGTATTGCCCATATCACTACAGGCATTACCCCATACGAAGTTCTTTGGAGGAATCAAGACTGGCTAATGTAATGTACTGTACCGTACCAAAAGTATAACCCCTTTAATAACAAAGGCTCGACTGTGAGATGGTGTCATATGGTCTTATCACAGTTACAGATAACGCATTGATACCGTATTCATTTCTCTTGTCTTTTGAAGGAAAAATGATAGTGTTTAATTTTGAAGGGGTAGCCTGTACACGCAGGTAGTACATACAAGGGATAGTATAGTGCTGGTGGTAAAACTGGAGATACTGATTCCTCCAAACTATTCCAAGTACCAGGCCATTATTTCTGTTCGTCTGGTCCTGTGTTTCCTGGCATACGTTGGAGGAATCAAGGCACTCTAATGTACCCCTTAAATTAATACGGTATTGCATTTAAAGTTTTTATGACCTTTAAAATGTGTGAAAGAGTGAGAAAGAGGCAGCGTTCCAGTTTTATATTGCATTTTCCACGAAAGTTTTTATTTCATGACCTTTAGAGAGTGAGAGAGAGAAAGAGAGAGATAAGCCATCAGGTAGCACCAAGGTTTAATCAATACCTCATGAATATCAACCCAGATAACATGGTAACATAACATAAGGTAACGTTAAGGTAGTATAGTCATGAGGCATTAAGTATCCACAGGTCTTGTTGAAGAATGGAATCATATGACATCCCAGTGAACCAATTACAACGTTAATCCTGTAACTTTATGTCTTATTAGTCTTGCTGAAGCTCGTGTCTTGTTGTTGAAGTTTGTAATTATATGACATACCAGTGAACCAATTACAACGCTAATACTGTAACGTTATGTCTTATTCTTGCTGAAACTCGTGTAAATAAAAACTATTACACATTTCTTTCAACAGGTAGAATCCACACCTGTAATCAATAACGTATGAGATTACAGGATATTTTTTTTAACACTCACTCACTCACTCACTCACTCTCTCTCTCTCTCCACTTTAACAAACCACATAATCCCTAACCTTAACCTGAAAATATCATGCCATCATCACTTTAATATAACTTATATTATATGAATGCACTTTTTAACATTAGTCATCAGAAGTTATTTATATCACAACAGTCCATTACTACCATAAATATATATATATTTATTTTTCACCTCATATATTATGTAGACTGTGGGTTTGATCATCACACTTTCACTGCTAAATGACATCATAATTATATAACCATAATGATATATTCACTCTATCATTCATAATAATATAATATATAACAAATTCAAAGTATATATTCTTCACTCGTGTATTTAACTTCCTCTTATTTTCTATTTTCTTGTTGTGTATTTACTTTTAACAGACACATTCTTGACCATTTAATACGTCTTTATATCTTTACATGCTTACACGGAAGTACTTTAATTAATTAGTTGTTATGATAACTCACAGGTAATTAAAATGACAGAGAACTACACCTCCACTTCCTCTCACATCTGGAAGTAAACTGACGCGGAAAATGCGGCGGATTTTGGTCGCGGAATCGGCGGAAATAAATAGTGACAGCGTTGCCAGTTTTTGTTGGCGAAATTTCCCCAGCTTCAACATCAAAATATCCCTTTTTACCTCACAAATTCCCTGTTTACTCTTGAACATTGACGGTATATATATGTTTTTGGTACACCGGTATTATTTTTGTCTGGTTAGATATTTCCCTGTTCTTACTCTTGAACAATCTTAATATAATTTTCCATGTGTGTAGACTTCAAAATTCCCCCAAGACTCAACATCAGAATTTCCCTTTTTACCTTGTGTGGACTTTAAAATTCCCTAAAGCTCAACATTAGAATTTCCCCTTTTACCTCACAAATATCCTGTTTACTCCTGAAGATAGTCGTACTTTAACTATCTTGATATTTCGTATGGCAGAAATTTCACCATTTACTCTTGAACAATTTTTATATAATTGCTCCATTAGTATCTCTAATTCTTCATATATAAGAAAATTCTCCATATTTGGCTACACTGCTCGGAAATGTTTGGAGGAATCTACGCTTGCAAAACCAGCAGTATTGCCAACTTGTGATCAAAACCCGCCCAAAGCAGCAAGAAAATATGTGTACAGTACTCTAGTTTGCCTTTTTTCATTCATTATCTAGTCCTTCTATCGTGGCAGATTTCTCACGAGATAGGAGTTGAGAAGTTAAAAATCCTACCCATTACAATAGTGCTCTTAAACTAGCCCGATGTGGCTATAAATTCGCCAACCCGACAACTCTGGCTACCCGGACGAAATGTAACCAACCAACCCCATTGCTCCAATGATGCCAGTTATCTATTTTATCTTTTATTTTACGGTAAAATGTTAGTTGAGTATCTCCTTTAACTCTTTATTAGTGAGTTATGGTAAATGTCAGTAATCACAGCTGGGAGAAATATATATGTATATTTCTTTGTAACATAGCCAAACCGGGTTATAGTTTATCTATTACATGTTTATTTTTGTGACTGCAAAGTGTTGGCATCTTCAGTAGCTCATTGTCATAAAGTTTGTTTGGCATTACGTTCAGCCATGTAACATATTTGTGTTGAATAATATGCACTTACGAGTGTTCATGCAAACTGTGGACTGTAATGATAATGATGCATGCAAATTACGAAACACACACATATTCAAAACATTATAAATATAGGAATTTTTAAACACAATATTTCAGTTTGTATTCACACCAGCTGAAGAAATTACAAACACAAACACGTGTGAAGTAAGAGAGTTTGAGGTAAAATTAGAAATAGAAAACGAGTTGAAAGCTGTGGATAAAAGTAAAGCCTCATAGTACCAGATGAAATTTCACGTAGGGCATTAAAAGAATGTGCTAAAAACTTAGAAGTGAGCCATTATTTATAATATTTCAAAATTCCCAACAGTATAACAGCCGATGTGACTTGTAAGGACTGGGAACTACATTATTAGGTGTTTGGTGTCTGTTACATCCCCATTACTCGTCCAATCCTGAGTGTTTGACCACGAGTGACCCGTTGATAATCTCATTGTCATAACTCCATTCCTCAAAGCCCGGGATGTTGATGGATTCCCCCAGGGCGAGTTCATAGGTTTTGGGTGGTGAGTAGCAGCCCGCCTCATCGCCCAACTGGTACTGTGAGCGGCGGTAAATAGCCATAACAGCCTGGTGTAGGTCAATCGGTACCTGTAACAATCAATTGAGAGTGGAGTTATTTTCTTGTGTTGTGTAACATTGATGGTGTAACATTTTCTTGTATAGTGTAACATTGAGGGTGTTTAACTTTCTTGTAGTCCTATTATTCTATAGTGTAACCCCGTCGGGTGGTATTGCCTGCATTATTATAAATTAGTGATATGGGCTATACTTTAAGGGTTTTGGCGCCCCTTCGGCCCCAGCCACTAGCTTCAGTTCTTCAACTGTCCCTCCTTTTTTCTTATTTCCTTCTTGCTTGATGTCACACATCTCTATCACCTTTTTCTGGCGGCGCTATATGACTTCGCTGTTGCGGCTCCTAAAATCAATCAATCGATCCTATAGTGTGACAGGTTCGTTTATAATGTAACATTGAGGGAGTAACATTGAGGCTGTATAATTTTCTTGTGTGGTGTAACATTGAAGGTGTAACATTTCTTTGTGTGGTGTAACATTGAGGGTCGTGCGTGTTATTTTGTTCCATAGTGTAACAATGAAAATGTAACATTTTTCGTGTATAGTGTAACACTGAGGGTCGTAAAATGTTCATAGGTTAATCGTACCAAGACGAATAAACCCTTAAATATTCATTTGGTATTCATTTTTATCTTAACCTACAGTACAGTCCCCGACAATAGCGACACCCCACACCTTGAGGTAAATTGAACCAAATTAAAGTACAAGCTTTTGTTTCCATACAATGATAATTTTCATATAATTAATTTAAAACCAACTGTGCCTCGTCTCACCCACTGCCTTCCAAGGATGAGACACAGATCCTTCCAAATAATAATATTAAGGACCCTGTACAGTATATGGAAATTGGAGGCTTCTGATTCCTCCTAGCTGACTTTGCCACGAAACACGTTCCTTCCCTATAGGTGTGTGCATGTTTTTCACGGCAATATTTGAAGGACTCATGCATTTACCTCTAATGTTCTGACTATTATATCACAGGGTCCCTTAATAAATCCTACCTGGTATTTGAGGGCCATGTCATATCCCAGCTGTAGGTCCTTGTTCTGGAGTGTGAGAGGGAAGCCTGGATCATACTGACCATTGAATACCAGTGGTGCTCCAGTCTCCCACACGAAGCTGTTTCCTGCACTTACTCGAATGGCCCGCCAAAACGTGTTAAGGTCCAACCCGGCACGCTTGGCTGACGACGAGATAAACAAATATAATTAAAGAAAGGGCATGATGGATTATAGTTACTGTTGTTGTTAGTTAGTTTGTTTGTTTGTTTGTTGGTTGGTTTTCTGGTGGTTTAAGTAGTTTGTTTGTTTTATTACTGTACGTACACTCGCAATCCAATATTTGTATCCAGCTTTAGCTCTTGTTGAAGTTTGGAATAATTAAATTGATATACTTGTGAACTTATTACAACGTTTATCCTGTTTCACATTTGCTCACTTAATACTCGATCACAGACTAATAAATAAGGTATTGATTATTGCCGCCTTTATTCCTATTTATTTAGTTCTAGTGAAAATTTGGTAACAGTTCCTCCTCTCTATATATATCTCTCTTTCTCCCTGACGCTGCTACAACAATTAAGGTCTTTCAAGCCTATATTATATACAGTAGTTAATTTGGTAACAGTTCCTTCTCTCTCTATATATATATATCTCTTTCTCCCTGACGCTCCTACAATTAGATCTTTCAAGCCTCAAATAAATAGTTAACAAATATACATACTTACCCAACATGAGTACCTCCCCCATGGCCACTATGTTGACGCACGCCAGCATGTTGGACACCACCTTCACCAACATGGCCATACCAATCTCACCAACATAGAACACCTCTTTGTATGAAGCCTGTTGATTAATTATTGACCAGAATACAATTACAATTATTATGAGATGTGATTATAGGGTGATTTTTTAACATTTTTCATGTTTCATAATTATTATCTGTTTGATTGTCTGTCTGTCTAGAATCTAGATATATATTTAAAATTTGCTTCTTTCACATACACACATACACACACACATTTTTTTTTCTCTCTCTCTCTCTCTCTCTCTCTCTCTCTCTCTCTCTCTCTCTCTCTCTCTCTCTCTCTCTCTCTCTCTCTCTCTCTCTCTCGCTCTGACCTTGAGTAGTGGTGTCATGGCCTCTGCGACCTGAGGTTGACCCCCAATATGTACCACCATTTGACCTTTCTTGAGAGAAGTCATGCCTCCTGTTATTGGTGCTTCCAACACGTGGGCTCCCTTACCCTCGGCCTCCTTAGCGTATATCTGGGATTAATACATAAATAAATAAACAGATAGGGAGGTAGACAGATGGCAGGCACCACACACACACATACCCTGCATTCGAACTCAGCCTCTATATTATGTGTACTGAGTGGGGAAATGAACAATACCAGGCGATTCGAAGCTTTCTGCTTCTCACACTCTGGTTAGAAATGATGTATTACGAGTGTACTGTATAATCAATGGATAAATAGAAAAGTAAACAAGTAGACAGACAAACAGACAGACAGGTACAGTACAGCATACAGTCGTACACCACAATCTCTATAGCCCAACCCCGAGATCTAACAAGAGCAGGCCAGGCTGTTTCTGGACGACAGCTCATCCAAAGCCTCAGCTGTTTCGAAGCGTTTGTGGCCTCGTGATGGTTTGGGTGAGCTGTCGTCCAGAAACATCCTGCTTCGACTCAGGTGGGCTAGATGGTGTGGTGCCCGACTGTATGAACTGTAGGATTTTTATTTTGATTGATGGATATTAGGCGCCGCAACATGGAGGTCCTATAGCGCCAGAAAAAAGGTGATAGAGAGGTGTGACAGCAAGCAGGAAGGAAATAAAAAGAAAAGAGGGACAGTTGAAGAACTGAAAAATGGGAACCATTTAGCCTGGTCTCTCACTAGCGACCTTCCTAGCATGGGAAACCCTCTCTCCCCGAAATCGGGGCAGTGCAGGGGCAGGAGCCCCCTCTAGTCTAGCTCGCCAGGTCTCAGAGACACACAAACCCCCCACCCCGTCAAGGCAGTTCCTGTTGGGGGGGATGTACAGCCATGGCTGATAGTGCTTGACCAGGGTCCACGGAGTGTTGGAGATCAACTGAACAGAGTTCGAACAGGGGAATTTTCCAAACCATTCACAACGTTGAGAGAGGTTTAGAAGACTCACTTTTTCGAACTCTTTTAAATTTCTCTCCAACTCTCCTTGGACCCTGGTCAAGCACTATCAGCCATGGCTGTACTGTAGGATGTAAGTAGATAGGTAGATATATATATATATTACCTTAGTCTGGTTTGGGTCAGTAGTGGAGTGATCTATCCACACCTTATCTTTAGTCAGTCCAGCCATCAGACCTTGACTGCCTTCCACTGCTGCCTTCACATTGGCTGGCCTTGGTAAACCTACAGACAAGTAAACTCTCTGGCTACACGGTGACGCCTACACCTATCAAACTTTAAAATAGTATATCTTTGAATTAATTATTGTTCATAATTATTTTTTATGTCTTTCATAAGAAGTGGTACAAATTTATAGCCTACCTGTGATAACCACATCGACTTTCTCTGCCACTTGGCGGGGAGAGGCTACAGGCTCGATACAGGAAGGGAGATCTTTGAAGCGGGTTGAATCCACATCATATGCAGTGACCACTTTATACCCAGCACGGATAAGGTTGTGAAGCACCGCCTTGCCTGGTGGGGTTAGGGAACATTGAGGTTAAGGGGAGAGTATACTTTTGGTACAGCCATGGCTGATAGTGTTTGACCAGGGTACAAGGAGTGTTGGAGAGTAACTGAACAGAGTTCGAAAAAGTGAGTCTTCTAAACCTCTCTCAACGTTGAGAATGGTTTGGAAAATTCACTTGTTCGAACTCTGTTCAGTTGCTCACCAACACTCCTTGGACCCTGGTCAAGCACTATCAGCCATGGCTGTACATTGGAGTGCTTTGATTCCTCCAAAGTATGCCAGAACACAGAACCAAGAGGGACAAAAATAATGTTGGCCTGTTGCTTGGAATAGTTTGGAGGAATAATTTGCTCCAGATTTACCAACACTGTATCCTCCCCTTAAATCAGGTTCAGCCGGAAAAGGAGAAAAAATAATATGATGAAAGTTAATTGACTGACTGTTTAATTAAGGGGTTGTGGGAATAGGGGGACAGGCTTGGGGGGTTATATAGGGGGTTGCGGGAGGTTTTGGGTGGGTCGGGGACGTGCAGGAGTAGGGGGACAGGCTGGAAGTGGGGGGAGGGGGGTTAGGTGGGTGCAGGAATAGGGGGACAGGCTTTCTACCCACCCCAAGCCTGTCCCCCTATACTTCCCGAACCCCCCAGTCCCATCCAAGCCTGTCCCCTACTCCCGCACCCCCTTAATTTATTCCTTACCTACATTACCACAGCCTACAACACCGACTGTGGTGGTTTGTGTGTTGGCTGTGGTGAGTGTTGCTGTGTGTTGCTTTATTAAGGATGATGGCGTGTGTGGGTATAGCAACACTCTATTAAACGCTGTGGTGAGTGTTGCTGTGTGTTGCTTTATTATGGATGATGGTGTGTGTCGGTACAGCAACACTCTATTAAACGCTCCACCACTACACAACACACGGACACACCCACGGTACACATACATCTTCTGCTGAGGATTAAAAGAGAGGAACTCAAATGAAGAGGATTGTTTGATGGATATTAGGCGCCGCAACATCGAGGTCCTGTAGCGAAAATGAAGAGGAGAAAGATAGATAGATATAGATTGATAGAGGATGAAAAAATAACTCCACCTTTTCACCCTCAAATTAAAAAAGATGAGCTTCAAATTAAAAAAGATGAACTTCAAATTTGAAGTTCATCTTTTTTTATTTTAGGGTGAAAAGGTGTAGATAGGCCCTAGGCTTGGAAGACCCTGTAGGTATTGTACAGTCGGCAGCATAAGTTCGCTTCATTTCCACCTGGGTATGTATTAGCTATAGTGATGTTGTAATACAATTATTTTGATGCAAAGATGACAGATATAATTCTCTTATGGTAAACTACATATGTAGTTGGAATATAAACTGGTTCAGAATGTAACTATCTGATCATATTAGCAATATTAAGTACAGTTGAACAAGTTAAAAGTGCTACAAAAGTGTGTGGGTGTGTATATGCCAACATTTTCACCACAACTCAACAACAGAGCTCAGCCAATCACGTTCCACCTTACATTTGGCTCTGGGTTCCCACTAATTCATTCATAAAGATACAA
Source organism: Petrolisthes manimaculis (assembly GCA_034508575.1). Classification (NCBI taxonomy): domain Eukaryota; kingdom Metazoa; phylum Arthropoda; class Malacostraca; order Decapoda; family Porcellanidae; genus Petrolisthes; species Petrolisthes manimaculis. The sequence continues at coordinate 174,722 of JAWZYT010003176.1, read as the reverse complement.
CAAACTATAGGGACAACGGCCAGATGTTGCCATATAAACACACATTATTGTTGCACTTTTAAGGGGGAGAATATATTTTTGGTACATTGGATTGCCTTGATTCCTCCAAAGTATGCCTAGAAACAGGACCAGATGAACACATTTAATGGTGTCTTGTTGCTTGGAATTAAGAGGTTGGAGGAATTAGTGGCTCCAGATTTACCACCACTATACTATCCCCTTAACTTGATCAACTGTACAGTCTCCTTCACTCCTGCCTTCACCTCATCAGCGTTGTCATCGTGTCTCCCAAATTGTGTGAATCAACACTTTAAATCTTGAATCAGTATTAGTTGTGAGACTCAGATTCGAAGCATATGCCAAGACCCTAGCATATGTTTCAGATAGGAGTTTCGAAACTGGTGGTTCACACGATATGGGGAGGAGGGGGAAACACATTGGCAACGCTGATGTGGTGAAAGCAGGAGTGGAGGAGACTGTACAGTCGGCGGCAGAAGTCCTGTCGCCTCACTTGCTTCACCGAGGCACGCGATGTTCATAGACTCGAAATTATTATGTGTAGAAAACGCGCATATTTCTCGAGTCCATGAACACTGCATGTCTCGGTGAAGCAGGTGAGGCGACAGGACTTCTGCCGTCGACTGTACATGAGATGGATGTAAATTTATGCTACCGGCTTTACATTGGATGGTGTGGTGCAAGATTCAATGACCCTGGACCTTGATTGGTGTGGGGTCTGATATTATTCACAATCACGGGCCGTCACTATAACCTAATTCTCTTCATGATGAGATGGCCACAAATTTTATCTGGACAAGACACAGCGTTGAATTAATGTACGGGTGTCATTAATGTTATTGCCTTTATGAATTAATGGGCAGTAATATTTTACTTAGACCTATTCTATGCTGACTTAATTATTAAAGTATATATATGGTCTGCTGCACAGATCCCTGAACAATCTGAGAGTAGCTTTTTTATAAAGCTAACACATGGCCAATGGTTGGCATCAGACATAAGGAGTGTAAAATTTGTTATAAATTAAACTAATATGGGTGAAATGGACACTGTATACAAACCACTTAATTCATGTCCTCATAAAAGAGTGAGAAAGGTCTATACTACTACTACTACTACTACTACTACTACTACTAATAATAATAATAATAATAATAATAATAATAATAATAATAATATAAAAATACACACCCGATTATAAAGTGTAGACGGACACAACCCTTCAGTGCAACAGATGAACCACAACTGCAGGCTGATATTATTATGTTGACGGGTACAATGTCCAGTACATCATGCAACCTACAGTGTTGTTGTTTTCTACTTTCTACTACTGTTGTTTTCAGGACTGTTTGCCACGTAGCAGTTTGGCGGTAAATGCTGACGTTGACTGCTGTCCGCGCAATAATAATAATAATAATAATAATAATAATAATAATAATAATAATTGATATTTTTATCAAGTGGACAACGTCTGAACGGTCTCATGAATTTCTAAATCGCGCGACAAAATATCGCTCGGATGAAATAGCTAGCTACAGTACTTGTTTATGAAGTGATGTGATGTGGAGTGATGTGTGTGTGTGTGTGAGAGAGAGAGAGAGAGAGAGCAGGCCAGAGTTGTTTTCTTCTCTGTTAACCTTACACAAATATTCATGTATAGAAAGTAGTTAGTTTCAATGTTCAAACGAATTTTATGACATATACAACACAGGTCAAAAGTTTGAGAGCAGAAAAAGTGTAATTTAATTTCAAACTCATTGCTTATTTGTAACGCTATTAGTAAAGGATTAGTGTGGTGTTGGAGTGCCAGTGGAACAGGCTTACCAACTCTACATAGCACTAGCAACAGGGGTGGTTCCAAAACTTATGGTGCAGACTGTACAGTACACACACTTAGGCTTGGAAGTCACTGGACCGAATATTTCAATATGAGCGACAGGTGTACAGGTCCCAGCCTTATCGATGACGGTACGTGGGATGAGGCACGGCTGTACGGTACAGCAAGGTTTAAAGAATGTATTCTTTAAACCTTGTGGTACAGATAGTATGGTCCAAGTACGAGACAGCAAGCAACACTATATAGTAATATAATCCAACAAATTGTCCAGTACACTCATGATGATACATAATCCCTGACCAGAGACGAACGACAGTCACCACACACACACACACACACCCTACATTCGAACTCATCAGCCTCTATAGGTGTACTGGGTGGGGAAATGGGCAGTAGTACCAGGCGATTCGAAGCTTTCTGCTCCTCACACTCTGGTCAGAAATTATGTATCACGAGTGTATAAGCAAAGTGAAGCCAGTGTTAGGGGCTTATGGAAACGCTGTGGCCGCTTTAAACCCATTGTAATAATTATTCATTTATTTTCTCATATTAGAGACATTAATATAAGCATGGATGAATAAATAACGGTGACATGCCAGGAAAAAGAATTAGGTGGAAGTGAGGAACTGTTGAAGAGTGGCTAGGATCCGAAGGGGCGCCAAAACACTTACTTTATTAAGGCGGCCACATCACAATGACAGATGTATACTTTTCTATTCCATGCCATCATTATTACGCTTCCTCATTATTATGTTCGTATGTTTACATCGCTTAGCTTACTGATATCATTGAGGGATTGTAAATATAAAGTACTACATCGGTTTATTAACAATATTTTTTTTATTGTTTGATGAATATATACTGTACTGTATTATATCTGTATATAATGTTAATAAATACTAAATAAACCACCATTATTTTTGTTCATCTATCATACATGGTACACAAACTCATTCAACAAACAGATAAGATATATTCAACATTATCTTAATAAAACGTTCTCGTATTTTTCTTTTTCTCTATCTCTGACGTGTACAAATAGGTTTTCCCACGATTCTCATTTTCCTATTATTACCCTTTATGAAATAAAATATACACCACTTTTATATACTGTATACTGTATTCCGGTCGCTAAACCTCTTCCTTTTAGTTATAATCTAGCTATAAATACTTTACAGTCATCTATATACAAATTAAATAACAATAATATCAACTACCAGTCTTCTTATATTCTTTCCATATCATCTATTGTACTATATTGTTCGACTCATATTTAATAGTTCATGCCATTTTGATAATGCAAAGCTAATATCAGGCCATAATAATATAGAAAGGCACCAAGACGGAACAAGGTAACAGACAAAATAAATATCCTGTACACTCTCCCAGAAAGTAGGCTACTATAGCGTTGAATGAGGTTGACAATTTTTACATTATTCTCCACACCTCGGCTCCTATTCTCCTCCTTACCAATGCATGTTGTTTGGTGTGTAGGCACTCCTTTATTTTGCCTGCTTAGTTCCACATGCTTGTCTCCTTTCATATTTCCATGCTTGTAATGTGATAACATACAGTAGTAAATTTTCTCTATAAGTCTGAAGCAACTCCAAAGTATAATTTAAGAAAAGAATTACTTACCATAGAATTATAGGAGGTAAATTTTCTACATTTATAATAAAATGAACTGGAGGATGGAAATTCATCACCTCAAAATGGTGAATATACAATGGAATATGCTACTAGTCAAGAAAACTACTGGTAGAATTAAAACAAATAAATTATAGTAAATTGTAATGTATTGTAATTTTCTGCCTTAGGTTTATTTACTTCCTATCATCAGAAGTTACATTAAGGAGTCTGAGCTTTGTTACTCCATCAATTGTACAATAAATAATATCTAATGATTACTCATTAAAATATCATTTTTTCAGCTTAATAAACTAAACTAGCATTACCTAAAGACTGAACCCAACTACATAAAGTTTAATAACATTATAAGTTGACCCTGCAACCTACACTATATCCATATCATAGGAGTGTGTGGTTTATTTCACCGGACATTCAATCATTTGTTTGAGGCAGCAGTACTCGAGTGTGGTGGTATAGTAAAGTCTCAATTCCACTACATTCTCTAGTTACATATTACCTCCAGTCCTGATTCAACCCAAACAGTAAGCACACATTTGAATCCTCATTTATCTTGCACAACTTTATGAATGTAGTTGTGCTGAATTTGCACATCTTCAAATCTTAGCAGATCATTATCCAAGGTCACTGGTCCAGCCAGTTATCCTAAGTTTAAATACCATATCCTTCCACATAAGAAGCTGCAAGTTTTGCTTAAACTTAATATTTTGAGATTTAAAACGAAGTTAGCCTTCTGGACATTCATGAGACTCCAACATTAACCCTCCCACAAACACACCACTCACATGTAAATCATATAATTCACTCTCTCCTTGCACTCATAAACACCAATTTCTCAGAACAGACCCATTTCTGATTAGTCTATGGGCTCTTCAGTGGCCTCAAAAACATCACATTCTGATTTAATTTAAGGGATAACATGATGATGATGATGGTGCAGTCGTGGCTATTCATTCCTACAATTTATGCCAAGAACTTCACTACATCAGTATAGCTGTTGTGTTTTGGTAAACTTGAGGGGACTCCAATTCTCTTAATATAGATCCTTTAGGCTTCTTTATTGTACTGTATATGGTTTGCCTGACAGAAACAAACATCCTCCATGCATTGAGGGTAACCATAACTGTCCAGTAGAGTGCTGGCTAAAAGATCTATCATATTATAAGCAAGCACTTTTTTCTCGATTTTTCATTTTCGGGCTAAATTTACTCTGTTCACATGTGTATCTGTCCTTCCAACCTCTAATGACAGGTTTTAGAATGGAGGAATCACACACTCCTCCATTCTCAGGTTAAAGTTCCTTAGTTCACATGCCAAAATGTTCTTCCAAACTCTGACAATAGGTTGCAGGATATAAAAATCTTTACCCTCACCAGAGGATGAAGAAACAAAATATGCTTACAGGAGATAAAAAAAATAATCTCCATTGGTGAGCAGTGGAATGAGAATGGAAAAAAAATGTGCTTATATGAAAAACCCTGGCGTGGTGATCGGTAGGACGAGGATGAAAAACAATGAGCTTATATGAAAAAATCGTGGTGGTGAGCATTGGGTGGGACAAGGTGGTGGTGAGACTACAGGTCTCAGGACGAGGAGCTGGAACTCTCTGCTGGCTGGTGTCTTGTAGCAAGCCACAAATCCTGTGGAGGCATGGGGGCGTTCTCTTCATGTAACATGGACATCTTACTGAAGTAGTGCGTCGAACGCTTCTTACGTTGACTTGCCTCCTGAAATACAGAAAAACCATGTTACTGTACAATGTTGAAGAATATTGAAGATTTTATACTAGTTCTGATATCCACCTCATGAAATAATGCATACTGTAGATAACATTGATTTGCTGAAGAAACTTGATATATACTGAATTTGTTACTAGATTTAATAGTAAGATAATCAACCTTTACTGAGTGCCTCTATCCCTCAACACGCTACTATGTTAAGACCTTGTGTAGAAAAAATTACTTATAATAAAAAGTATATTTCACGACCATTACCCTGTGTATAATATAATGAGTGCTTACTAAACTGACCATCCATTCCATCATTACCAATGCCGGTTGTGTGTACATGTACTCACTCCTATGTTATGTTCTCATTTACTTCCATATGCCTGTCTACTTTGGCTTGTCTATTACTGTATCTTATAACATCATGGTACTGAATAGCCTATATGGTTTAGTATTTTTATATATTATCCCTTCCCTTTGATGTATTGTCTCTCTGTACTGACCTGCGGTGATGAGGTACCAGCTTGGTCTTCACCTGAGGAAGAAGTCACACCTTCCTCCAGGTGTAGGCTCGGGTTGGAGCCATCCATCTCCATCTCATTATACAGTGAGTACAGCTGGTCATCAACCCAAGTTGGCTGCAAAATCAATACAATGAAAAACTTACAATTGAATGCCTATAGTTAATTTCTTTTAAAGTTAAAGCATATTTCATTGGTCTAATGATAAAAGAATGAACAACTGAACATGACAACAAATACAGAGCTCCCGCACTATACGATTGGCTTATCTTCTCAGAAATGTAATTGTAAATTGTATAAAGATCCATCGTATAGTGAATTTAATATCTAAGGTGAAAAATAGGTATTCAAAGACTGGTAAACATAAGCATAGTTTTGTACTGCCAACAACCCATGTTAATATTTATTGAAGGTTTTATACACACACACACACACCTGTTTGAGCCCCTTAAGTTTGTCCATGTCGTGACGTAGGACATCCATGAGTTCTTTGGTCTCCAGTTGGTATTTGTAGAGAAGTTCAGGCGTGACCTTCACATCCTCCAGCCACGGGGGGTCACTCAGCACTGGCCTCATCCCTCTCTTACGCCCCATCCAACTGTGTTCATCCTGCCTGGCCAACTGCTATCAAGTGGATGAAAGAGAGGACGTGTGTGTTTAGGGGGACGAGGTGTTGGGGGTTTGTGTTTACCGGTGTGCTGCGAGTCGTAGCAATTATTTGTATTCATATATTTTTTTTATTTTGGGGGGTGGAGGGGGGGGGGGTTTGTCAAGTGGCATGATGAGAAGGGGACGGGTATGTGTGTTAGGGGTACAGTATTTTGTTTAGGTTTGTGTTCCAGTGTGTCATCATAGAAAATATTTTATCATTACAGTACAGTATATATCATGTTTTTTTGCTCATGTGGTAAGATTAGGAGGGGACGGGTACGTGTTCGTTGGGGGGTCGAGGTATTAAGGTTTGTGTTGTTTGTGTTGAATGAGTTGTGTATTATGTGAGTGAAGTGAAGAAATAAGTGATGAGATTCAATGTCTCAAAACAGTATGCCCTCGATATACAATGAATAAATACAGGTTTTGTATCCCGCACTTCATTTTACACAAAGTCACTCATTGAAGACCAACAAATGTGACACCTGTATATAATTGCTGACTGTACATGTAAGACTTGGGTTCACAGACAAGAACATTCATTGTGTTGATGATGGCATGGTACTGGTACAATGACTCCATAGACACACTACACAGCCATCATATTGGTACCATGCCACTGTCAACACCAGGAATCAGAAGCTTCTAATTCCCCCAAATTAACTTATCCCTCCACTATTATTAAAGAGTAAGAGAAGCATATCTTGGCCCCTGAGGTGAGGTTAGGACCAGTCCATGCTCTTGCTATATAACCTCTCTCTTTCACTCTCCCTCTCTCTTGTCCTCCTGCCTTTTTCCCTTATAAAAAACTAACTAACCATACAATTTTTTTTTCAAATTTTCCCAATGAGTTTTCTATGAAATGTTACTGGAAGTTGGGAAAACCAAGCTAAGCTATCCTGCACCTACCCTATAAGACATAAGAAATATTGCTCCTTCTCATTGAACTACTGTATACCGGTACTGTACTGACCTGTGTGATCCACAGACCACACAGGATGTATGGTAGGTAACACCACATGAATATCATGTTGACAAGTGTAATGGAAGGTATACAAAGTTCAAAGTACTGTAACTGTTTTACCCTCAAAATATTAATTCATTAAATTATACAGCCTTTTATGAAAATATATCATTTAATAATAGTTAGTGTGAGAGAGAGGTCATCATTAGGGAGAAAGAGAGAGAGGTGATATGACCAAAGTGTAGACTTCTCCCAAACCCACCCCTGGGGCCAAGATATGCTGCAAAGAGTACTGTATACAATTCTGCAATTAATTTGCATTAGACCCTTGATATAACACAAATAAATTCTTGTATCCACCACTTCAGTTTACATTTGGTTCCTCAGTGAGGACCTCCAAATTGTTTTCCCAGACTTCTGTTATTTATTACCATATAGACTAAGTGATCTGAGGGTTCTGTGGTTGATGACAAGTGTTTAATATGCTAAGTGTTATAACAAGGGCCTTTGATACAGAATTGACACATATGTTTTTTTCTAATCCTTAACAGCAGAGACTAAGGGTATCATTATCAATTTTTTTCTTAAAGGAGAAGGCGTTACGTTGCTATTTCCGCATTGCAATATAATACTGTAGTAGATTAATAATACTACCCTAAGAAGGCAAGTAAACAATACCTCATTCAGCTCTGAGTTGTCAGACACATTCTGCATACTGTCGTCGGTAGATTTGTACTCGCCTGGGGAGTATGCCGAACTGCTTACTGACAACACCATATCACTGTTGGCAGAGAAAAGATAATTATAAATGTTGACAGAGACACACAGAGTTAGTAATACAGTGAGCACTTAAGTAATGTTACACTATTTTATCTAACACATATCAGAGATAATTAATTTTAGTCTGTAAGGATAAGAATATGTACAAGAAGTGTTGGAAAATATTTTTCTGGATATCAATGTCAATAAAGGATTTAGAGTAACATGAAGTGGAGATTTTTTTCCTGTCACTTCCAAGGATCTACAGTCTGTCAAAGAAGCACAACAAGATAGGGAGATATAACACTTGCATGTTCCACTGAATAGAATCCTATACAAAGAAGTTAAAGAGTTGCTTGAAAACATTATGTACAGTGTTGGGTGGGTGTGGAAACACAGTGGTGCCACATTTTGTTTAACCCACCAGATGCTGTGCTTATTACTAATGGAGACAACTGTATTGTTAAGATTACACACCTGGATACTTCATGCCTCTGCTCCCTGTCATCCATTACCATTTTCTCTTGCTTGCCTGGTGACCCAATACTCTCAGCCTCAGCTCTAACACTGGTTGATTGTGAGAACTGTGATATCTGGAATATAATTGTTACTCAATCACTTTCAGCTCTTCAACCATCCTGTATTATTAAAATATATTTCAAAGAAAGCTATAATATTCCTGCTGTATCTGTCTGGTCAGTGTACTATATAGCATACACTGCTATACACATCAAATTAAGGCAATTATTTGGCTAGGATTGTCTTGCAGATTTGTATGTTCTTTGCACAACCTCCATATCCCTAGAAGGACAGAATGTAAACTAACCTTAGGGGCACATCCCAGTGAGAGGATGGTTGTGTCCTCCACATAGGATCTGATACTTTCGGCCACGTGGGAATGTGAGCTGATTATTTTGCCAGAAGCTGATGCAGTGCTGCCTCTCGCTGACCCTGGCTCTGCCTTCACTGAGGTAGCCTGTGAATCCGGTCGTCTCATGTGAGGTGTTGAGTGCTTTGTGGTGAAGCTCTGTAGACATCAGAACAAATTGTATCAACCAGAAAAAAAAATTGTGGTACTGTATAATTATCATCCATGGATTTTCATAGTTTCTCAAGGGCCAAATTTCACACATAAAAAAATGTACAGCGTACTGTCCTTAAACCTGTATATAAAATGTATTGCATACCTTACTACACTGAGGATTCTGGTCCAGTTCATGATCACTTTCATTGCCAGACCTGTGCTTCTCCCCATCAGACATAGGGACGGTGAGATGTGTGAGTGGTGACGTGACGGCAGTGTGTTGGTAAACCACATTGGGCAGCATGAGTGGTGGAGCATTGAACAGAGGTGGACCTACAGTTTGGTACATCACACCAGGAATGTACTGCAGTGGTACCGTCATACCTGCCAAACAAAACACACATACAATAATGCTTTGTTTTACACTGTAGATGCGGTTATGGGTGAAGACTCCTTGTATATAAAAAACTTTGATAAATTACAGACAACAAGTGAAGAAAACCTACGATGACGGACAAAGAGATGGTAATACATTTTTTGTCTGCCATTGTGAGTTTTCTTCACCTTGTCAACATATATGTCAGTATGAATTCTTCTCAATAAAAACACTGTTGTTCAAAGATTATAAAATGATAACTGACCTTGTGGCTGGATGAATGTGGGCGGCTGAGGTGGGACAACCAGGGTGGGGCATGGACGGGGAACGGGAATACTGCTGACAGAGGGGATGGGGGAGATGGAGGGGGCACTGGGGGTTAAGTAGAAGCCCTGCATCAATCCCGGGTAAGAATGGCCCGGCAGGTTGGCAACACTCGGACCCACAGCTGGACCAACCGATCTTTGAGGGTAAAACACACCGCATAATAAGGAACTGAAGTTGTAGTAAGAAGGAAAGATAGATAATGGTAGTGTGTGTGTGTGTGTGTGTGTGTTCCAGAGTTAACAAGTTGTGTGTATGAGAGACTGTGAGTACTGGTTAACTCTTGCATGAGGGAATTACATGAAAATAATTAAATATACACTGTTTGTATGCTATTGACGGCCTACTGTTTACAATATGGGACTCACCCTGTTGACTGGATGTGTGTTTGGGGGTTCTCTGGCTGTAACCAAATGTTGTCAGTAGATGAGCGTTTGAGTGATGAGCCTGAACCTGCCGCAGAGAGAGCCAGGAAGGGTTGTTTGTTGGCACTTGCTTCTTGTTCCAGAACTCCTCCTGGCCGCTTCAATCCAGTAATCTGTTAGATACGACAATGATCACATCTCAGTGTTAGGTAACAGGGACTAAATGACATTAAAAACAAATGTGAGGTGTTGAGAGTTTGAGATGAAGCTCTGTATGGACAGGAAAAAACTATTATCCAGGGATCTATAATATTTTCTTGAGAACCAATTTCCACACATAAAATTCAATGTAAAAGCTTTAACTGCATGGGCCAGGTCTGTGAGAGTAAAATTGATGTATTGATAAATGATAACAAATTAAAACAAAGCAGCAAATAGCATATAACAACTACACCTAAAGCATCTGCAACTTCCTTACCCTTTCGAACGGCCTCTTGGTTGGCTTCTTCATGGACTTGATCTTGACCTTGTCCTTACATGGCTTAGTACTGGCGTTTACCCCACCAGTGGAGGTGCGTTGGCTGGCCATGAACATCTTCTGCATGTCTGCATTGTGTCGGTTGAGCACTGCCTCTGTGAGTTGGACGTGTCTGTAAGAGCGACTGTTACTGGAGGTGCGACCGGTGTCACCACTCCCGCTGCCGTTGCCGGTACTCTCACTTTTCCTGTAGACAGAGGCAACTCGACATGAGGGCAACAAGTATGCACTCTGGGAACTCACCAAAGAGCTTCCAAGTCCAGTATTGCCATATTTTCTGTTGATAAAAAAGTGGAATCAGCAAAACTTATCTACTGTAATTTCTTCATTTCCAAACTTTTTCTGTTGATAAAGAAGAAATCAGCAAATCTAATCAACTGTAATTTCTTCGTTTCCTTTATGGTATAGCCCTTGTTTCTACACACACAATAAACAAATCAAGAGAATTATAAAAGAATGATATCACAGTATAGCAGCAGTCAAAATTTTCAATACACATAATGGTGACTGGTTTACATATCTAATCTTTGAGTATATGTATGATAATTCAAATGAACTTACGCTTTTTTATTCAATGTAAAAGTGGCAAGCATTAATTAACAAACACTATAGTAATATTCCAGTTAGCCTTTCAATGTCATTGTTTTTTGCTATATCTCTAATCCCAGTTACAATATTATAACCATAGTATCCAAAACATCAGATGGTGGTAATGTGAGATAGTGAGAAAGATACAGATAGATAGAGACAGAATGGATGAGTGTTAAGGAGTGTTAATGACAGAGACAGTTGGAAAGATAGAGATTGAGAGACAGATACAAAGTGTGTGAGACACACACAGACATAAACACACACACACGTACCTAGTGTGGTCACAGTTATCTCCGGAACCCGAGCCTGACTGTGACTGAGAGTTGGTCTGTGAGTGTGACAAGGTCTGGGACTGCTTGTGATTGCCCGACCCTGCAGAAGGAAAACAAAGTCTCACATTAATCATTGGCATTTCTTTACTACAACACAACACACCACAAAATTTAATCACTGATATTTCCTTTCTACAACTCAATAACAAACTTACCCTCTGTGTATCACATCAAATACTGTTCTCTCTCATGTTTTTTTTTATTATAGAAGAAATTGCTTCTCTCTTTCTGATAGATAAAGGGGTAATAATATACTTTCAGGTCACTGGAGTACATGCATTCCTCCAATCCACGACAAGAAACAGGCCAGATCACGTAAATGAAGGTTGCCTGTTTCTCGGAATAGTTTGGAGGAATATTTAGTCTTCAAAATCTGTCCACACTGCATTCCCCCTTTATCATTATACCAGCGAGATCACATCGAGTGACTGGCATCCATGGTTGGCATAACTTATGAAAATGTGTACAATTCTGAGCAGATGAAGGGGAAACACTGCCTCAGCCTCTACTCTGCACTTAAAGGGAATCAGTGTAACCCAACATCAACAATGACTTGTCAACAAACAACAAGTCAAATTTTGTTATCAGCTCAGCTTCCAAAACAGCAGATGTGGCACCTGTGTACTACAATATTGAACTTGCTGGCTATCCAATATAAACATAATATCACAGAAAAGTGCCAAGATCATATTACATTGATCATATTTACAAAGAATCATCCCAGCTGCTGTTCTGAGGGCCATAATTTATGCAAGAATATCCACAGTGTTGATGATGGCATGGGACAGGTATGACAACTACACAAGACAAACAACAGAGACAGTGTCATACCGGTACCAAACCCTCATCAACACCATGAATGTTCTTGCATACAGTATCATCAAAGTCTGGCAAATGCAGCACTATACTGTGAATGTTACTTTACAAACAGTTCTACACAAGTGTCACAATTATATGCAAAAATTTTATATGTCCCACTTTTCTCATGCTAATGCAATTTTTTATACAAATTTACTGACACACATTAAGGGGATACTACTCCCAAGACAGTATATGGGATGACTACAGATTCCTCCACACTATACCTTGAAATCAACCCCTTATTAGGAACATAATAAGATCAGCTGTTTCCAGGCACAGTTTGGAAAAATCAATAGCCTCCCAATTTCCCACAAGAGACTACTGTATTATTTCCCTTAAACCCTCTAACTATAAATGTTCTAGTAAAGGATTGCAGATTTACCTAGACTGGATAAATGTGCAACTTCCATCTTACTGTCACCACTCTCATCTGAGGAGATGGTCTTGGGATGACTTCGAAAGAATCTGAAGTGAGAATACATTCTATAAGAATAAACAATTCACCAAAATATTTATATCTTATCATATTATTTACAAACTTTTGAAGTCATATTAATTATACAAGGGACACTATATAGAACAGTAAATTGTTGCCTACCAATTTCTTCAAACTATATAACAAAACAATTCCCATACTTAAATACAATACAGTACAGTATTCAGGGAGTTTGTTTCCTGGTATAGTTTGGAGGAGTCAGTGGCAATCCAATTCACTAACAATTGAATCTCCCCTTCATTAAAATGTTTTGGGCTTGTAGTGTCTACAAACGACAATAGTGTTTCATCAATTGCAGTAAACATTGATATTACACTAACATATTCAACTTTTCTCATATGACTCAGGCTCAGTAGATCACTTAGTACATGTGGTAAAAGAGAAACCTGGGAAAACATATGGTGGTCTTTAATGAGGGACTGAGTGTTAAATGATTTGGTGGGTAATGAAAAACAGAAGTCTGGGAAAACATATGGTGGTCTTCAATGTGGGACTAAGTGTAACATGAAGTGGTAGACATCATCATAGCTTTACAAGTGTTAAATCAAGATACGACACACAACATCTCATCCTACCCTATGCTCAATGAGGGGCCCCATTTCAGGTGTCTGTTTTACATGTCTGCAACTGTACATTACATTTCTGGCCAATAGTCCTGCAACAAACCTAGACTGAAACTGCCTCGAAAAATGTTGCAGAACTACAAGTGTTGGTCTCTACCTGGTTTTGTAATAAGATGGACACAAATGGTTTTCATACACATGATCCTGGGGGATATTTGATGGTGATTGTTTGGTCCACTTTCTCTGACCCAAAGAAAGGAGAGAAGTTAAGGGGATAATATACTTTTGGTACATTGGAGTGCCTTGATTCCTCCAAAGTATGCCAGGAAAAAGGACCATATCAATAATAATAATAATGGTGGTCTGCTGGTTGGAATAGTTTGGGGGGAATCAGTAGCTCCAGATTTACCACTAACACTGTACCTTCCCCTTAAAGCCAATATGGTTCTGTCAATACATGTACTGCACACCTCACTGTATGTTTGACCACAAAGGTGTTTGCTCTAAGGTTAAAAGGGGGAACAGTAAGTCCTCATTTTGCACTGTTGTTGTTATGGGTGTGTATTATACCATTTGTAATAAATCTGTGTACAGTAAGCCTTCATTATCCACTGGGTTTATGGGTGTGTAATGTACAAAGAAGGTTTATTATACACAGATTCCTTAAACACAGTGCAATTCACACCCATAACAACAGAGGAAAATTTAGGATTACTGTAATTCTATTTTGTATTATCACACTTCTATAGTCTGCATTCCTACAACCCTCATTGTTGGGGAAATCAAGTAAACGTATTCGGGTCATAGTCAAGAACATTTGGAAACAAAGCATGTGTACTATGTAATGTGTACACAACTCAATTCAGGTCAATAATTCAAAAAAATATTATAGTCTGGTACCCGGCTATGTAGGGCATTTGGTACAAACTAACTTGAATAATATAAAGCTCTGCAGTCCTCATATTTTTATCACAAATTTTGTGAATAAAGATCCATGGTACACCTTTTTTTTATCACAAATTTAGTTTTTATGAATACTGTACTGGCAGGAAGATGGACAGAATTTATTAGTCCTACACTGCACATAGGTTATAATATTATTGGCATTGTATTTTCATCTCTGGCAAATCATCCTTTTATCATCCTTGTGGTACTAAATTCACATCTTATTTCAAATTAATCTACTCATGAAAACTTTTACAGTAACGGATAAGAATGGGTGATGAAACATAATTTAGTTTCCATTTAACACTTTATTTTTTAAGGAGTGTATAACAATTGTTTCTGAGTTGGAAGAACTGATAATGAATGTTTACTAACCACAACAATCATAAAAGTGTTAATTTGCCTCGGCCAGCCTGTGTCACCTGTACGAAAAAAAGGAAACAAGAAAAACATTAAATATCATTGTCAAACATAACTATTGTTGCCAAGGTAGTGTTGTTTTCCTATGACTAAAAGTGTAAATTTTTGAGGTGTGCCGAAAAAACTATTTTGACAAATTAGAATACACAACAATGATGTCTGTGAAAAACAACTAATCACTGTCCATATTCCAAAAGTACTATACAGGCACTCACAAACCCTAGAAAAAAAATCTACATGGCCAGCCCTGAAGAATGAAGCTAATTTGGCAACACTTTTCACAAAATAACCCTCTACACTTGTCTATTTTTTTCTTGCTTAGACAGAGCACTAACAAAATTACCCAAGGTGATTATATACTGAAATACCCTCAAGTTTGCACAACATATTTCATCCCTAACAATATTAGATACAATCCAATAACCTGTTGTTATCCACTATTGTTGTTGTTATGAGTGTGTATTTAACTGTTTTTTATTAATCCATGTTGAGTAACCCTCATTATCCACAGGTTGTTGTGTAATGTATAAAGAGTGTTTACTGTACAGAGATTCATTACAAACAGTGCTATACACACCCTAATAACAACAATACAAAACAAGAGATAAGTGTATAGTATGTTAAGTTCACTTCAGCTACTGACAACTGGGCACATATTAAACAAATAATCATACATGGTAGACCTTTGTTATATAGCATGTACAAAATACTTATCTACTGGGCCTGTGATAAATGACAAGTGTTAGGTATATTAGTGTTATATCAAGAGCCTATTGTGTGAGAAAGAATTAGCCCTGGAAGACTGAAAACACACAACAAGAGACAATACTGTATATAGAAACATGTACCAGAAAAAGAGGGAGGAGTAAGATAATGAACAGAAAAGGAAGTTCACAGATAGAAAGTGATATAATCACATACATAGACAGCAATGATAACAAATTAAGCCAGAGAGACAGCAAGGATAAAAGAAAGCAAATCATTACTAAACAGAGGAGAGTCTATAAAAAGAAAACCACATTACCAGAGTGTGAGCAAGGATAAAAGAAAGCAATCAATGCTAAACAGAGGTGAACTTAGGAAAAGAAAACCATATAACCAGAGAGACAACAAGGATACAAGAAAGTGATCATTGTTAGGCAAGGGTGATAAACATTGGAAGGAAAGAAAGAGAGACCATAGATGGGCAAGCCTCCAATAAAACATTTCCACATGATGAGGAAAAGTTGTTGATGTTCTACCTTGGCCAGACCTTAAAGTGTAAGTCCCAATGAGAGTACATGGTATCAATCCATATATAGGAATGCAACAATGAGGCCAACCACACATCGAGATATATAGGATAATAATCCCTCCATGCAGGACTCAAACATTTTAAAGAACAGATTGACTTACTGCAAAATTGACAAGCACCTTAATAACAAATCACAATGAGAATTTACCCATTCACTTATATCACTTGAGATAGTTTAGTTTAAGGGACAAAACCAATGGAGTGCTCTGCATGGGAGTGAGCTGATTTGGCAATAATTGTTTCTGTTTGTCTAGAATACCTCCTCTGATCACATTAAAATAAGTTAGTGTATCCTTGTTTGCTCACATATGTAGCTTGAGAACATGTAAACCCAAATACATAACAATATAAGAGAAACACAGTAGAAGTATTAGTTAACTAGCCTGGAGCCAGAAGGGAGACTGCAAGAGGCTTACCTATGAATTGTTTCCGAATAGTTGAGATGACCATAGGTAGAAGGGGAGTCAGTAGAAGTCACACTCTCCAAGCCTTTCTGCACCTAGAAGTGTAAGGAGCATATATTAGCCTAACTCTAGTCAGAAGGGGAAGAACAGGAAAGAGGGGAAAAAGAGAGTACAGTATAAGAAAAGAGTGGAATGGGGAAGGAAAATAGAGAAAATAGAAGGAAAAGAGGATGACATGGATACAACATGACAGCATTGTGGATTAACGGGAATACAACACGGGGAGGAAATCTTTGACAGTAATCCCACATTTTCCACTGTTGTTGAAGTTTGTGTACAGTAAACAATCATTATCCACTAGGGGGTTCATGGGTGTGTAATGTACAAAGTGGGTTTACTGTACACAGATTCATTACAAACAGAGCAATAGACACCCATATCAACACCAGTGGAAAACAAGGGACTACTGTATTTTAAGGTGATACACTTCTGGAACATTGGGTGCCTTGATTCCTCCAAAGTATGCCAGGAAACAGGAACATACGAACAAAAATAATGGGTGTCCTGTTTCCCGGAATTGTATATAGGAATGAATTGATGTCCAAGGTCACTCACAAAACACTCCTCACAAGATGACAACATTTAATATGATATACACTTAATCAACCTGGACAAGTAAAAAACTACAGTATGTCCTGATGTATTTCTTTTGTCACACTGTATTATTATCAAAATCTAAGAGAAATATTTATAGAAGTAGAGGAATTATTTGACAAACTGGAAAAGCAGCTCTAAATTTAATCTTAATCAGCACAGAAAATACTCTACTCTGTACAAATCCAAAAACCCAAACAACACTACAAGAAGCTTTGAGACTCACAGTGCTGGTCTGACTGGGTCCAAGAAGGATGTGGTTGATGGAAAGTACGGATATCAATCCAGTGTACAGAGTTAATCACCACCAATAATAAACTACTACGGTACGTACACAAACACAAGAACTCAAACAATTCTACAAGAAGCTCTGAGACTTACAGTGCTGGTCTGGTTGGGTCCGATAATGATGTTTTTGATGGGGAATAGACTGGAGGCGGTGGCGGGGTCCCTGGCTGCAGCTGTGGTGGCAGTAGGTGCAGCCGTGGTGGTCCGTGCACTCATTGTCGCCGTCGAGATCTCGTCCTTCTGCATGTTATCGAGCTCATCCACGAAGGAGCTCATCATGTGGGCCAGTGTCCGTCTCCTCATCTCCTGAGGTCCTTTGCTTGGGTCTTTGTATGTTGCTACGGGCTGTGGAAAAAAGCAAAACAAAGATGAAGTGACAGCAAATATAAGGGATAGCATTTGTTTCTGCATCTCATTGTTTAGGTCCATGTATGTTGCTACAGGGTGTAGGACAAGGCAAGACAATGGTGAGGAACAGATTAAGTGACCCCAATATGAAAGTACAGGAATTTTGGTGACAGAACTTAAATGTACCAAATGTATTCAGTTTTGACACCCATGTAGCTTACACACTAACAATTTAACAATACTTTCTTCAATCTATAGGTCTCATCATTAAACTTCTTCATTGAGGAAGGCTTTTCATCGCTCTATTCGTATTGCACAATAATACAAACTCAGAGACAAAGAACCTTTTCCTCAAAGAAGCAGTGTCCTGATACCATGCTAAGTGTTCTACTACATGACATAATTATACAGAAATTTAACATGAGAACCTCCACAACTCCCACCTTGGCTAGGAGTTCAAGTATTTCACTCTGTGCCTTCTGTGCGTCCTTCATGACCTCCTCCGGCAGGAGTGTGGGTGCCTTGTCTGCCGGGTCTGTGAAGATGGCTATATCACTTGGCCCCTGTGTGTCATAAGGTTGGGTTACAAAAGTTAGTTAACATTTTACAAAGGCTGCCCTATGAAATAAATTCAAGATTGCAGATATAAAGTGGTATTGCTGTCAGATATTACAGCAAAAAATTACATTATTTTCAGTACATAGGGCTCAGTTTCTTACCTTCAGTACTTTGTGTTGTCCAATAACAGAATCTATGCGTTTGGACCAAGGATTGACAAAGCAGAGCCATTCTGTTTGTAAAGTGACCCAGCTTCCATTGAAGGTTCGGAAGCGGTATGGTTTGCTGCGGTGAGGTTTGCCCTGCTCTCGTACCACTGCAAATGCACATCAAAATTGAATGTGAATTTGAACCTCTCTTAATGTTTGGTTTTACAGATGAGGACAATAAGTGGGCTGATCTCAGCCTTTACTCCTCATCTTTTTCAATATAGAAAAAAAAAAGCATTCCAAGCATTACATTAACTACTTAATGGATAATAAGAACCCAAATTAGAAAGATAGTTAAAGACATATAGAAATATATTTATAAATACTGATAAATACAATCCAAAACATTATCATACAAAGCTTTTCATAAGCATAGACAGACATATAAACAAGCACTGACAAGAAAGAAAAATTTGTCCAAAAACTCAATGAACTCACTCTCTTCATATGCCTTCTTCAGTGAGGGCATGTCCTCGGGATGGTAGCAATCAAAGATGGAGTTGCCAGTGAGGTCTTGCGGCAGGTGACCCAGGTACGGTATGGCCTCGGGGTCATACTCGGAAAAGTTGCAGGACAGAGAGTGACGTGTGCTAAATGTGCCCATGGCTGGTGTCTCCTTAGGTACTGTTGGGAAGGAGGGGAAGGGAATAACATCACCTTCTTAAACAATCTGCCCTAGTCATATTTTTTAGTGCAGTAGACTGTACATGTATGAGGGTTTAGTGTTAAAAATGAGTGTGTGGAGTAATACTCACCCTGATAAACACTCTTGATGGGTATAATCTCGGCCAGCAGGAGTGAAGAGTTTGGTCCGCAGGTGGAAGCAGTTTCATTCATGCATGAAGGGTCGGGGAACTTGAGCACCATCTTGCAGGGTTGGTATTCCGTCCTTTTGTTCCGCACTCCGAACCCAGAGGTGCGCAGACTGTGGTACATCCTCATCCGGCAGAAGAAGGATGTGCCATAGTTGTCTGCTGAAGGAGGAAGGGAGGGAGGGAGAGGCTCGATAAAGTGGCGTGTGTAATAAATAAAAATAAAAACATTTGCTAAGTCAGACCTTATACAGTAATGGACAAGGAGAGAGAGAGAGGCAGGACTATAAGCACAAAGGAAAAAGAAGGAAAAAACGGACAGCAGAAGACAGGAAATAGAATAACATGACTCAGAAAGAATCTATACTGCCTGGCCATTGAACTTTAAAATGATAAAAATATTTAATCTGTATACTGTACTATGTAATTTTTTTTCCAATTTTACATAAATCATATTCAACACTTCAAAAAACTTTTACTTTCATCCAGACCAATTCATAAACTAAAAATCCATAACTACCGGTAATCCATAAACTAAAAATCCATAAAATTCCATCCATACTTCAACAAATACCCTCATTCATCCATCCAGTGTCACACACACCCGTTCATCCAAAACTTTACATCTCAGTTCATCACCTTTTAAAGTGTCATTTCTGAAGGGCATGTTGAGGCCATGAATGATCTTTGAGGAGAGGTTGATGGAATCCTTGGGATATACAAAGTCGATGAAAGACTGTCCCAGCAGCATGTCCTTAGGGAAGCCCAAGACGTCAGTGATGGCTGGGGAGACCTGGAGTACTGTACCGTCCTGTACGCTGATGGCCACCGTGAACCCTCGCTGTTGACACACACACACACGTACATGTCACAAATGTCATCAAGTTATTTGGTCTATATACATACTGTATATAGCTCAGGGCTGCCCGGCCAGACAGCTTGAGGAACTTCAACAATAACCACCACCAGTAAAATAAAATTTAAAAAAATATTTAGAGAGAAGCTACCATATTTCATGAATTTTCTTGTACCTCAAAACAATAAAAATAAATGTGAGAGAAGCTACCGTACATATTAAAATATTCTATAATTATGCCAATACAGTGTCTCAAAATAACAAAAATAAATGAGGGAGAAGCAACCGTGCGCAATGAAATTTTTAATATGAGAGAAGCTACTGGACACAATGAAATTTTCTATATGCCAATACTCACTGCACTCTTAAAACTCTTGAGATAGGCTGCCACATCATGGGTGTCACGTGGCAACTGTGATAATTCCTGACTGGCGAAGGGCACCCCTGTGGGACAACCGGGGTGAGTAAACAACGCTGTGGAGGTGGAGAAAGAAATGCACCAAAATAAATTAATAACGTAGCAAGTATCTTTCAACACAATATTAAACTCAAGTACTGTAGGCCAATAAATCACCATGGAATGCATTATTTTCCACGAGTTTGGTTTGCTGAATTATACAAACACTGAAACATTGCACAAACAGCTTGGTCTTTATACGACTTAGGGGTGAAATTCATCAAGTTTCACTGAGATTCTACCATACTGTAGTTAAAAAATCATTCATTCCATGACATCAACAACTGGCCAATTAAATACCCTAGCTTTTAATTATGGTAATTCGAGTTTAGGTACTTAGTAATTTCTCAAACTAGAACTCTGCAACCTGAGAGAAACAATTATATCACAACCATTTTCTACGCTGACTGCAATGAATACTGCACTGAACATCATTTGAGTCTTTCAAAATTTAATGTGGGTGGTGTTCTATACAGTACATTTTTGCATATTTGTTGGCGAGTTTATACAACACAGTTAAGTTATTAGAATATTGTACCGGTACTATAGAATTTACCAAAGGAAGTGACTGAGTAAATATAAACTATCAAGTACAGTAGGCTACATTAACGACGACAAATGGACGGAAGGCTGGAGAAGGGGCAATATTAATTCCATTTTGACATACCTTGTTCTGCTGTGCGTTCCTTGATTTTTCTTATGTAATTGAGCGCCTGAGTGTAGACAAGAGTGGGTTGGTCCGTGTGTTTGTTCGGACTCTCACTAGGCCTGTGGCAGTTGAATGTTGACGCTGACACTTTCAGACCACCTGACAGAAATTAACACAGTACAGCATTTTGTTTCGGTGAATGAAAACATCTCATTAAATCTATGCATGAGAATACATAAATATATGTGCCTTGTGCTAATGGTTACAAAATTTCAAATCTATGAAATGAAGGAATACTGTACATGATGACTGTACCGTACTTACTGTTGGGCGGTTCACTGGCCAGCCGTGGGTTGTGTTCTTCTGTTGTTCCAACCACAATCGTTCTCTCCTTCTCTTTCTCTATCTCTTCTTTCTCCTTCTGCAATAGCTTCTCAGTTTTCTCCTTGCCCTTCTTTCGCTTGTGGTCTTTGTGTTTTATCTCCTTCAGTCGGTTCGCCCTGTTTCATTAAGCAAGAACACAGAACACATGTAAAATTTTGGACTTTTTGTTTTAAAATCTAACAAAATATTGAACTGGTACGTATATTCAATAACAATATCACATTAAAGACAGACAGACCATGCATGAAAACTGTACATAATGTTTCAATAAACTTAGTTCTTCATATGGCTGGTTTCATCCTTTCAAAATTACAGAAACTATTGCTGTGAATATAATTAATGAAAAGTCACAGGCAGGGAGGGAGAAGTACAGTACAGCAAAAATATAAACCTTCCCCACCACAGTCAGCCAGTCAGTCAGCCACTCACCTGAAGTCAGCATTGTCGCCAAAACCACTGCTATGACTGGACCCACTGTTGAGACTCTTGCTTCCACTGTAGCTCCTGTTACAAGGAAGAGAAAGTGATAAATACAAAAATAGAATGTCATTAGCATCATATCTGATTGACCACGAAGAACAATCACACATTCTAGTCTTAATCTCACAAATCTTTGCATTGGCACTTAATCACATAAACAGTACAGTACATCAGCTGAGAAAAAATCAAGTAAAGGGGCAGGCAACTTAAAGTCATGAGACAGTAGCATTCAAAGAGAGAAAAAACATTTACCAGTAAGAACTCCTCTTTTACATTTTTATCAAGGGCTACCTTCACCTAAGTTACCCACCCACCTGTGTACTTGCTTAAGTGAGTACAGTACTAACATACTTGTGGTATGGTACATAGCAGAGCCTTGATTCCTTCAAAGTATGCCAGGAAACAGGCTTAGCTTTACAAAAATAATGGTGGCCTGTTGTTTGGAATAGTTTGGAGGGGGAATTAGTTTCTCCAGATTTACCAAGACAATACTTGCTTCATGAACAACACTGTATGAGGAGGAACCTTTAAATTGACAACATTCTTCCTTATATGGCATTGTTTGTTCCTCAACCATTCTGTCAAGGTAATGCATATTTTAACTCGCCTGTGTACTGTACTTTTTACAATGGTCCACCTTATTTACACTTTACATTCCAGTCACTTTGTAACAGAGATAGGAATATGTGTGTGTGTATGGTACATGGGTTCGTGTGTGTGTACGTGTGTCAGGTGTACGGTTATCTGATCTTGGGGAAGTGTGTGTGTGTGTGTGTGTGTGTGTGTGTGTGTGTGTGTGTGTGTGTGTGTGTGTGTGTGTGTGTGTGTGTGTGAGTGAGTGAGTGAGTGAGTGAGTGAGTGAGTGAGTGAGTGAGTGAGTGAGTGAGTGAGTGAGTGAGTGAGTGAGTGAGTGAGTGAGTGAGTGAGTGAGTGAGTGAGTGAGTGAGTGAGTGAGTGAGTGAGTGAGTGAGTGAGTGAGTGTGGTGTACAGTAATCTGATGGTGGTTGAGGGAAGTGAGAAATAACACTCCCAGGTGACAAAGCAGTGAGTATAGTAGCAGGTCACAGGGATGGGCTGGTGGGCAGGACTGAGGGTAAGTGAGGCTCTGAGTTAAGGGTTGCTATCACAACTACCATCACAGCTGTCAGTTGCTCTATTGTCTTTCTGTTTCTCCACTATCCCCCACCCACCCCCGCCTTCCCTCCCTAAACGTACTTTATTCTTGAGGAAATTTTATTTTTACGAACCCAACAATGTCATCTCGTTTGTCAATCAAGAAGGTCGTGTTGAGCATAACTACCAAGCCTCTGAAATAGACTGATGTCTGTCCATACAGTAACACATACATCTGTGCCACACTGTTACAGTCTCTGATACATGTGTTGTGAAGATGCAACAGTATACCAAGGCTCTTGGTAATGTGCTAACGTATTTAACACTTGTCACTAAACACAAGCCCAACTGATCACTTCATCTGTATGGTAATGAAGAACAGTAGCCTGGAAAAGCAATTGATATTCTTCAATGAGGGACTGAGTGGAATATAAAGTGGTGGATACACATATCTGTAATGGTTTCTTCAAGGGTCTACTTTTATTTTGAGCTGGAGCCAAACAGCTTTCAGGGAGAGAGAGAAGAAACAAAGGTAGAGCCTACTGTGTCTAGGCCCTCATATGGCTTCTGGTACTGTACTCATTTCCATGACATAGGCTACACACTATACATGATGTATCAGTCAGTACTGGGCCTGTGTTGAAGGACTAGTTTTGAATATGTTGGCATTAGATTGAGGGCCAACTGAATTAATTGTCAATACAGTTAAAAATTACTGAATTGGACAAAACTCATGTCTAAGGCTGTTCCTTGGTGCCCTCACACACACACACACACACACACACACACACACACACACACCTGCAGCCATGCTATTGTTCTAAGGTGCAGGTGTTCAAGGCCTATACCCAGACCCACACACACACCTTGCCACATTTGAAAACAATGCTCTAGAGAAAACATGGAAGCAGCAAAGTGTGGTTACAGAAAGGATAGGCAACAGGATCATTATGTTCTGTAGGACTGTATGAATACCACCGTTCATGTACTATACAGTATACAGTACAGTACTCAGTATACTGTACAGTATATGGTACTGTACAGTACTCCACCTTGTTTAACCTGGCAAAATTATACAGACTCCTTCATTTAATTTATTGGCCAATTTCTTTTCGGTTATTGTAATGCAATCCAGATGAATTGCACCAAAAATTCATACAAAAACACAACTTATAAACATTGCAATGTATCCAAAAACATGTATGTAAAGGCAGTCATACTACATACGAGGGTATTGGTATACTCTTGGCTTTTTGCATGGGTAAATATAACACACTAATGGAATACAATGTACAGTAGATTACAGTTGCAGACAAAAGTCCTTTTTCACCTATAGTACTCAATTCTTCGAAATCTGTCCCATATTATGAGTTTAGAAATGAGTGTGTGGAAAGGAACTTTTGTCCTCAACTGTACTGTACTGTACGTACGAAGTAGATAACAAATAAACTGTATTCCATTCCCGGATGTACAGTCGTGGACAATATAAACCATCTATATTGGGGTGACTCATGTAAATATTTGACAGCTTCCCTCTGTGATATAGACTAGCCTACAGTATACCCAATTCAGCCACAGACAATAACAGGAAGGGATATATTAATTAATCTTACCCCTGTTGTGATTTTCCCTGAGATGATGATTCCAAGGAGCCATAAGCTGACTCCTGTTGACCTGGATTCTTAGCGTCATCTATGGCTTGTTCCTCCATGGTTTGTTCTTCTATGGTTTGTTCCTCCATGGCCACTGCTGGGAGGAGGGGAGGGAGAGAGACATGATGGTTAGGTTATATGAGGCTACATTTACCACCACAAATAGATAACCGAGTAAAAAATACATAACATAAAAAAAAAACGCACTGTTTTTTAATGGTGTTGACGATACGGCGAGGTTCAGGTACAATATAATTGATTGATAGATTGATATTTGGCGCCGCAACAGCGGTCATTTAGCGCCAGTAGGTGATAGAGAGGTGAGACAACAAGCAGGAAAGAAACAAAGAAAAGAGTGACTTACATATCTGGGTCGTATGTCTATTAATATTAATATGGTGGTATTATAGATAGTATCAGACTGAATAGTAAATTTATCGTGTTGCAAATTCTACAATACTACAGTCCACCTCTTATGCGAACGAAATATAAAAATAATGGCTTTCATGGAAACCTAGAAGCTTAAGGGGGTAGGCCTAATTCACCTTTGTTACATTGGAGCGCCTTGATTCCTCCAAAGTATGTCATGAAGCAACCTCCTTCCATATATAAGGTGGTGTTTCGTGGCAATCTTTGAAGGACTCGCTAACCTCCAAGTCGTCCTTAGGCTATTCACCACTGAAGAGGGCGACAGTCGTCTCCGAAATTGTATGGTAATACATCTTTTGTCTACTCTTGTGGGTTTTCTTTGCCTTCACGTCCCCGCTACTGCCGCACTGCGTGACAAGTGCGTGTAGACCTTACGAGGCGACCACAAAGCACCCTTATGTCCCGGTCCATAAGGTCAACGAAATCAGACAGAACTCATGAACTATATATAGAGTAGCGGGGAGGGGGTGGGCAGATAATATTATACCATCGGATTTTTCATTCCCCCCTCCCCACCTAACCTCAAAAACCACCTAACCCTTGGTCCACTTAGCCTATAAACACGAGCTGGGCACAACATGATCTCTAATTTTGTTGTAATCGACACACCCGCGTAATGGTTGTCTAATACTTTTGCCATAATGTTAAAATAAAAGTGTTGTGATATGTCAGACTTACATGAAAGTGGAGCATATCCCTTAGGATAGGCTACCGAGTACAGTATGTCCTGCTCCAGTATAGAAAATGTCAATACCACGTCACGCGCGTCATGGCAACCCACGGCCCACGCCAGGCAGATGAACTAGCCTAATGACGTCAACAGCTTGTCTGGCTTCCCATACTGGATAACAAAGCCTTCAGTTTCTGGGTGTGCTTTTGGATCAATCAATCATCACCCAATGCTGACCATCTATCTCGTTTAGGGGACTGCAATTTCCGGAGAGAGAGAGAGAGAGAGAGAGAGAGAGAGAGAGAGAGAGAGAGAGAGAGTGTGTCTAGATATAGCCTAAATGAGGGTTAGTTTTGTTTTGTTTTTCTCTGTAATTCCCCCAAAGTATGCCAGGAATAATTTGTTGCTCCAGATATAGCAACACTGCACTTCCACCTTAAATTAAAATAGGCTTACTGCCCACATCACCGCAGACAATGAGGTCTTGGAATGTGACGGAGAAGCACGTATACTGTAGCCTACTCACAACACATAAGTAGGCCTATGGGACAATGTCAGACTTGGATATTTTAAGATCATGAGGGCGGACAATGACCTGTCAATATACTGAACTTTGTGTGCGGGTGTGTGTACAATCTCGGGTATTCCGCAGAGATAGTGTTTTTTTTTTTAGTGCGTGAATGTAGGGCAGGTGTGTGTACAGGAGATAAGGATGGTATGTGCATTATAGGTAAGGCAGCTGTGTGTACTATGCCCTATATGAAAGGCAGCTGTGTGTATTAGGCCCTATATGAAAGGCAGCTGTGTTTACGGTTTACAGTATAAGGCAAGTAAGTGTATGTAGATAAGGGCCTTGGGGCAGATGATGTTAGTAATGGATTTGAGTTCCTTGTTTCATTAACCTATATATAAAAACATATATATACTCAAGATAACAGACTGGATTTGGTTAGTATTAGTTGATAATGGCTAGTAGGCTGAGTATAACTGGAGATGGTCAGCCAGCCAATGTACAATCACAGCCAATAGTCCTGCAACTCCTTCCAATGAAATGGCCTTGAATATGATGATAAACTCTTAACTGTTGGTCTCTGTATAGGTTGGTTTGTAAACTTTATAAGATTCACTCCACTGTCACGCTTTCATACACCTGATGCAGGACTGTCCAGCGTTACCAAGTCAAGGGTGGGTTTGAAATTCCGGTAATACTGTCAGGGTGGGTCTGAGTGCAGTGGGTTTAGTCAGGGTGGGTCAGTGGGTTGGGTCAGGGTGGGTCTGATTGCCGTGGGTTTGGTCAGGGTGGGTCTGATTACAATGGGTTGGGTCAGGGTGGGTCTGAGTGCAGTGGGTTTAGTCAGGGTGGGTCAGTGGGTTTGGTCAGGGTGGGTCAGTGGGTTGGGTCAGTGGGTTGGGTCAGGGTGGGTCTGATTGTCGTGGGTTTGGTCAGGGTGGGTCTGATTACAATGGGTTGGGTCAGGGTGGGTCTGATTGAAGTGGGTTGGGTTGAAGTGAGTCAGTGGGTTGGGTCAGGGTGGATCTGATTGCCGTGGGTTGGGTCAGGGTGGGTCTGATTGCAGTGGGTTGGGTCAGGGTGGGTCTGATTAGTGGTTTGGGTCAGGGTGGGTCTGATTGCAAAGGTTAGGACTGAAGGATGCCCTGATTAGGACCTAAGGACACCTCAGCTTAGGTTAGGTTAAGTTAGGTTGGGTCAGGTCAGATTAGTTCGTTTGTTTGCAAAAAGGTTGGGTCGGGTCAGGTCAAGTCAGGTCAGATTGGTTCGTTTGTCTGCCAAAAAAATCATTATATATATAATGTAACAATACGCATTATTTCACACAAGCAATTCATAAATAAAAAATAGCAAACCCTTACATTACAAAATTATCCCCCCCCCCAAAAACACACACACACACACACCCATGAAAGGAGAAATGATTCCCCCTAGTTTTATCACCTGAAATAATTAACGCATACATCTTATTTAATTATGTATCATCATCAATTTTAATAACAATAATAATTACCTTGATTGTCAGATTCCGCCATATTCACTTTAATAAATATAACTTAGTGTAGATTCTCTCCTACCAGCATTAATTTCAAGTCAATTCACACATTTTCAAATCACTTCACATGTATAATTGTGTATTTTATCAACTTGCTGTATAATGCTCCGTTGTTATTATTATTGTATGGGTTAAAATCCAGTATGCACCTCACTCCACGAACGCTCAAGGTACACTGAAGGCTAGTCTATTCTCTGGACTCTCTTCCTGTCTCTGTTACCTCAGCTGGTCACGCGTACATCGTACTTCCACCACCAACTGTTGTACATCATGTCTTGTATCATACCAGTGTAAAGGAGATGGTATTTTGAAGGGTTATTCATTCCTTCTATTGCTAACACTGAAATCGTTTTCTGTTTCCTAGCATAGTTTGGAGGAAATAGTAGCCCATCAATTCACCAATATATAAGAAATTAATTCTTATACCTATCAGCCCATGATATGAATGGGCTTACATTATTCTGTGCTGGACTAAATGCAATGTATATAATTAACGCATACTACAAATCATTTTATATAGATTCAGTTATACAAAACCCAAAACAATCTCTTGTTAGTGAATAAATATAAAGGAAAATAACAGAGAGGATTTCGTACTCACCGGTAGTCATCGTACCCTATGTGGTATGTGTCAATGTGCGCAAGGCCTCACGCACTGGGAAACGTGATCATTATATATCGTATTATTACATGGTTATATTCCACTCTTTAATAACCATATATGACATCCAACTAGCTTAATGAACCTCAATATAATAGACGATGTGTATTAAAAGTAGCCTAAATGATGAGAAAGACAATATTTACTTGATCACGATTCATGGCACGTGAGGATAGATGCTCTTCTACCGACCTACCTCCCTCCCTGCACGTTTTGTAAGTTTATCCCCTTTTATTATCACCATGCTTGTGTTTACTGTCTTTGGGTGCACTAAGCCGTATGCTCATATAATACCCAACTGTATTTCAGTCATTAAAATAAAAATAACCCGGCACACGAGGCAGTAAACTGAATTAAATGAACGGTATGAGCGCATGTGGTGGTAGGTACGGAAAATGGACGAGCCAGTATATATGCATCATCATCATCATCATCAGCCCACATCCTCATCCATACAAGTTACCCAACCAATTTGCAAATAAATAGTTAGTCAATCAGTCACGGCATGAACATATACTAGTAACACCTGACTGAATTAGAGGAATAGTAAACTAATAGGCTACCCATTCAACAGTACATAAATAGAATGCACATGAGACACGAATAGATTAGCTACATCATTATTTATTTATTTAATTTACTTGGATAATCATGACAAATTTGCATCCATCTCTCTAACTCAAGCGACTTATAATCATTGAGCCCTTTGATTGTAATGTTTTGCCTTTAGAATACATTACTATACATTAATTTTAAAACATTCATCATTTGCCATACAGCCGTGATTAAAAATAGGAATGTGTGTCATAATGATCTGAGTTAAACTTTTATTATTTAGTATGGTATCAAATACATGTATATATTGTATTCCTGTGTGGTTTGTTATTAAATATATATATATAGCCCTATAGGTAATCAAGTGGTTTGTCAGTTTATTTTAATTGTTATTAGTCGAGTTATGGAGAGGTATAGCCTAGGTAGTATAAATCGATATAGCTGTTTTATTTTTTTATATAGCGGTGGGAGCGTTATTGAGGTCAGATGCAGCTAGGCTATACCTTGCATATATTATTTAAATGTCCTTTCCTTCCATTTTTTTTTTTTTTATCCTTTCCGTCCATTTCAATCTGCCCTCTGTGATTGACCCTATAACAGACGTGGCAGGGATATTTATAAAGTAGGCTATTGACTGACTGACTGACTGACTGACCCCTACGTAGCTTGTCTTCCTTCCTCCCTAAATATGAAATGGAATCGAAATCTTGTTTCCTGTGAGACCTTCAGTGTCATTCTTGTCTCTCCCTCCCTCTCCTCCCCTCACACACACACACACACACACTCTACCCACACATTCTTATTTCTACCCCTCCTCCTCTCACTCTAGCTCTCTCACTCTCTCTCTCTCTCTCTCTCTCTCTCTCTCTCTCTCTCTCTCTCTCTCATTCAGCTGGACTTTAGCCGTCGATTGTACATTCTTTTTTCCCCCTCATTCCTTTTCCTCACCCCATAATATATAGCTCTTTCCCCATTCTTCTTTGCTTTCCTCACACTCTTTCCCCATTCCTCCTCTCCTCCCCCTCCCCCTTACACTTTGCCGTCATATATTCCTTTCCACACACACACACTATATTGCTTTTCTTGGTCTATTCCTCCTCCTCTCCCCTTCTTCCCCTATTCTTCTTTACCCCATTCTTCTTTCCCCACATGCACTCTTTCCTCATTCCTCCTCTCTCCCCACACTCTTTCCCCATTCCTCCTCTCTCCCCACACTTTCCCACACACACACACACACACTTCTTCATTCCTCTATTCATTCCTTTTTTGCACATCTTCCATTCTACACTAACAAGTATTTTTATTTACTCCTATCTTCTTGTTCTATTTCTCCTGACGCTAATAAATGACCTCGCTCTTACGGTGCCTAAAATCAATCAATCAATCAATCAATCAATCAATCAATCAATCGACTCTTATCTCCCCTCCCCCCTACTCCTTCGTTCCCCCCCCATTTCCTCCTCCCCCCCACCCCTGCTAACCATCCCCCCCTCCCCCCTCCCCCCCATATCACCTACTACCTCTTACATGAGTGTGTGTGTGTGAGTGACGTTGCCTTCACACACACACACACACACACACGCAGGTCCCGATATAGACCGACCCGACCCAAGCTGACATGATATTGTGTGTGGGAGTTGACCTCTTCTCTTATTTTCTCTCTCTCTCTCTTTCTCTCTCTCTCTCTCTCTCTCTCTCTCTCTCTCTCTCTCTCATATCATAACTCCACTAATCTCAATATTTGTCTCTCATATTACAATCGTGTCTCTATGTATGTATGTATGTATGTATGTGTATGTACGTATGTATATGTGTATGTATGTGTGTGTATGTATGTATATGTGTATGTGCGTATGTATATGTGTATGTATGTGTGTGTATGTATGTATATGTGTATGTATGTACGTATATGTATATGTATGTGTGTGTCTATGTGTATGTATGTGTGTGTATGTATGTATGTATATGTGTATGTATGTGTGTGTGTGTATGTATGTATGCGTATGTATGTATGTATATGTGTATGTATGTGTATGTATGTATGTGTATGTATGTATGTATATATGTAAGTATGTGTGTGTGTATGTATGTATATGTATGTACGTATGTATATGTGTATATATGTATGTATGTACTGTATGTATATGTATGTATGTATGTATGTATTTATATGTATGTATGAACGTATTTATGTGTATGTATGTGTATATATGTATGTATATGTATGTATGTATCTATGTGTGTATATATGTATGTATGTATGTATGTATTTATATATCCATGTACTGTATGTGTGTATGTATGTATGTGTGTATGTATGTGTATACGTGCACCACCTGTTCCCCGCCTCTCTCCCCGGCTTGTCACACACACACACATACACACACGGTGACGAACACGTGACAAACCTCCCTCCCCCTCTCCCCCCCCCCCTCACTGATGACGCTGGCCATTCTCAGCTCGCTCGCTCTCTCTCTCTCTCTCTCTCTCTCTCTCTCTCTCTTATAAAGGTTGATCAATACAGATAGAACTCTCTCTCTTTCTCTCTCTCTTTCTCTCTCTCTCTCTCTCTCTCTCTCTCTCTCTCTCTCTTCTAAAGGTTGATCAATACAGATAGAACTCTCTCTCTTTCTCTCTTTCTTTCTCTCTCTCTCTCTCTCTCTCTCTCTCTCTCTCTTCTAAGGGTTAATTAATACAGATAGAACTCTCTCTCTCTCTCTCTCTCTCTCTCTCTCTCTCTCTCTCTCTCTCTCTCTCTCGTATATTACACAAACAAATTTAATCAACCAATAAGCTAAATGAATAATTAATTAAATATTATTCTAACCTAGTTTGCCTATAAATAAACTAAGAGAGAGAGAGAGAGAGAGAGAGAGAGAGAGAGAGAGAGAGAAGAGAGAGAGAGGAGAGAAACTACAGTATAATCGTATGTATGGCTGTGTGTGTGTGTGTGTGTAATCAAGCATGCACCTCAGCCAATCAACCTACTTATACACACACACACACACAGTACACACACACACACACACACACAGTATATATATTACACACATACACAGCACACATACACAGTACATACACACACTGTACAAACACACACAAACACACACACACACACATACACACACACACACACACACACATATCCCCCACATATACAAAATACTACACATACTATATATAAAAAAAATATCTATTTTTATGGTGTTTCAATTAAGATTAAAACTAACTATATTATTCTCCTTTCATATTATGGTATGATAGAAAAATAATGACCTTAATTACCTTATATTCTAATTATTACGTATATACTATAGTTCTATTTATATATATTCCAATTATTTTCTTACTAACTATTTATATTCTAATTATTACGTTATACAAGTTCTAGTTATTTATATTCCAATTATTTTCCTACTAACTATTTTTATTCTGATTATTACGTTATACAAGTTCTAGTTATTTATATTCCAATTATTTTCTTACTAACTATTTATATTCTGACTTATTTATGTACACCCACAATCAAAATTTAACCACCAACACTTTCCTTCCTTCCTTACCTCGTGCAACAAACAAAATCACTATAATCATATCAAATTATAATCATACAACAACAACAACAACAATAACAGCAGCAACAACCACAACAACAACAACCACAATAACAACAACAACAATAACAATAACAACAACAAAAACAACAACAACAACAGCAACAACAACCACAACCACAACAACAACCACAACAAGAACAACAACAACAACAACAACAACAGCCACAACAACAATAACAATAACAATAACAACAACAACAACAAAAACAACACCACCTTACGTCAACTCAACTCAACCCTCCATTCAATTATTATTATTATTATTATTATTATTATTATTATTATTATTATCATTTTGAGGAGCTGCAAAATCTTATACACGTGTTGTTGTCATTCTTTATTACCAAGATATTTATTTACGATATACAATGGAAGGAAAGTGTGAGTGGATATTATTTTGATTATGTCTGTATGTATGTTTGTTTGTTTGTTTCAGTCTGTGTAATTAGTATCACTGGGAATGAATAAATAACCAAATCAATCAATCAATCAATCACCTTAAATCATACATTATTAATTAATTAGAGTATATAAAAAATTCATTGGTATATGTTTTGTTGTTGATATGGAAAAGTGGAACTGTTAAATATTCCCAGTCAATAATTTTCAGTAACTTCCCACGCCTTCACCTCCTCTCAAAGTTAAAAAAAGGAAATAATAAATGTCTATAGTTTAATCGATAGTGTAACACGTGGAGAGCGAGGCGCCGAGGTCACGTTGACACACACACACACACACACACACACACACACATATAAGAGCTCACATCACATAACAATACCTATACATGCTTTCATCTCTCTCTTTCTCATACATACATACTGTACATACATATACATACAGGTTCACATTAAATCACTTGCATCTCTCTCTCTCTCTCTCTCTCTCTCTCTCTCTCTCTCACACACACACATCAAATAACCTGTTTGTCTTAATCTCTCTCTCTCTCTCTCTCTCTCTCTCTCTCTCTCTCTCTCTCTCTCTCTCTCACACACACACACACACCAAATCACCTGTATACCTTCACCTCTCCCTTCCTCTCTCTCTCTCTCTCTCTCCCTCCCTCTCTCTCTCTCTCTCTCTCTCTCTCTCTCACACACACACACACACACACACCAAATCACCTGTATACCTTCACCTCTCCCTTCCTCTCTCTCTCTCTCTCTCTCTCTCCCTCCCTCTCTCTCACACACACACACACACACGGTGGGGTCCTCACATAATCTAACCTTCATCTCTCCAGGGTAATAATAATATGGTGTCGACAGTTTAGGGTTTAGTGAGTGAGTGGGTGAGTTAAAATATGTTGTGTTGTGCTGGCCTCGTGACTCCCATTTTTCTAGTAAACTATGTTGTTTATTATTTTTTCTCTCTCTCTCTCTCTCTCTCTCTCTCTCTCTCTCTCTCTCTCTCTCTCTCTCTCTCTCTCTCTCTCTCTCTCTCTCTTCCTTCCTTTTCTTTCCTTCTGTTTTCCTTTTTATTTGCTGTCCTTCCTTTCCTTTCCTATTATTGTCATTACTAATTTCTGTTTATTTATTTTTCTCTCTCTCCCTTTTCTTTTCTTTCTTTATGTTTTCCTTCTTATTTGCTGTTCCTTTCGATCCTACCTGCTCGTTGTCCCTCCTTTCCTTCATATTTACAATCCCTCTTTTCCTTCTCA
Source organism: Petrolisthes manimaculis (assembly GCA_034508575.1). Taxonomy (NCBI): domain Eukaryota; kingdom Metazoa; phylum Arthropoda; class Malacostraca; order Decapoda; family Porcellanidae; genus Petrolisthes; species Petrolisthes manimaculis. The sequence goes on along the minus strand of JAWZYT010003176.1, from coordinate 139,946 downwards.
CTACTTTGCTCTCTCTTCTTTTCTTTCTACTTTGCTATCTATCCTTTCCTTCTGTTTCCTTCTTACGTGCTGTTTGTTCCTCATTTCCATCTATTTCCTTTCTACGTATACGTGTACTTACTGTCCTTCCTGTCCTTACTACTTTGCTATCTATCCTTTCCTTCTGTTTTCCTTTTTACTTGCTGTCATTTCTATCCTTCCAGCTTGTTGTCCCTCCTTTCCTTTTTACTTCCTGTCTTTCCTTTCCTTCTGCCTCCTTCATACTCACTGTCTATCCTTTCCTTCTGTTTCCTTATTACTTGCTATCTATCCTTTCCTTCTCTATCCTACCTGCTTGTTGTCCCTCCTTTCCTTCTTGCCAGCTGTCCCTCCTTTCCTTACTATTTTGCTATCTATCCTTCCTTTCCTTCTGTTTCCTTTTCCCTCTTTTCCATATATTTCCTTTCCTTACGTGTTATCCCTCCTCATAATTGACAATAAAAAAAAAATAAAAAAAATCTTCTTCATACATGCCACGGGTTTTTCAAAATTGGGTCCAGTTTTAGGATTAAGGGGGTGCGGGAATAGGGGGACAGGCTTGGGGGGGATGTTTAGGGGGGTCGCAGTGGGTTTGGGGTGCGGGAATAGGGGGACAGGCTTGGGGGGATGTTTAGGGGGGTCGCAGTGGGGTTTGGGGTGCGGGAATAGGGGACAGGCTTGGTGTTGCAGGAGTAGGGGGACAGGCTTGGGAGAGGGGGGTAAGGGGGGTGCGGGAATAGGGGACAGGCTTTCTACCCACTCCGAGCCTGTCCGCCTATTCCCACTCCCAGTCCCCCCAAGCCTGTCCTCTTTTCCCGTACCCCCCAAACTTCCCCTCAAGACTGTCCCCCTACTCCCGCACCCCCCAAAATCCCCCCAAGCCTGTCCCCTACTCCCACCCCCCTTAATTAATCAAATATTCTGAAATTTATGGTATATAATAATGCTTCAAATAATAAATAATAAATATCCAGGTCATGTTGTTATTTGTTGTTGTTGTTGTTATTTGTTGTTGTTGTTGTTGTTGTTGTTGTTGTTGAAGTTTGGAATCATCATCATCATCATCTAACATATTAATATTTAGAAGGCATAAAATCGTCTCATAAGCCACTGGAGTCCCGTTTAATCAAATTCCAATTAGGTCATGTTGTTGAAGTTTTAGGTGAACTTTAAAAAAAAAAATATATATATATTATTTTTTGTAATACCTCAACCTTCCTCGGGACTGTAGGGTGTGATGAGTCAGTATCCCGTGACTCTTACGAGGCCCCGAGACTATTGAGTGTCTCACTATAGATGAGACAATGGAGCTTCGTGGTGGTAGAAGAAGAATATTAATTTTAGGGCTTTATGCCTATCGACTCGTGTTGGCCATTAAGGCAGTCAGTCTTGTTACATCAACATATCTTCCCCCAGTCTACAAGGTTGCTATCCTTGTTGTTACAGCCGGGTACCTACTTATTACTGCTAGGTCAACAGGGACATAGGGGTTTGGGAAAATTGTCCAACAATTCCACTGACCCGGGAATCGAACCCGGGATCTCTCGCGTGCTAACCATTACCGTAGCTTCTCTTCTGCCCCACTACGTAGATGACCGACACCTTATACATACACACACACATATACTAGATGAGACAGTGGAGCTTCGTGGTGGTGACGTTGGTACTGTACCATGGCTTCTCTTCTGTCCCACTAGATGACTCACACCTTATTTACACACGTCACTATCAGATCCTTCTATAATTATTCTGTACTGTTGTTGTCTCATATCAAATTTCCTGGAGCTCGTTTGAGTAAGGTGGTATAATTCATTTTTGGTATGTACTGTACATTGGAGTGCCTTGTTGATTCCTCCAAAGTATGCTAGGAAACGGGACCAGAAGAGCAAAAATAATAGTGTCACACTCTCTCTCTCTCTCACACACACACACATCAATTCACCTGTATGCCTTCACCCCTCTCTCTCTCTCTCTCTCTCTGTTGCTTGGATTAGTTTGGAGGAATAATTTGCTCCAGATTTACCAACACTGTATCCTCCCCTTAAAGAACTATATATGTATTATAATTATCCCTTAAACATTTTCCCTCTTATCTATTTTCCTTTCAGTTTCCTTTTCCTAAATGTTTTGTTTTTGTTTTGTTTACATTTTTCCTCTCATCATCTGTCTTCCTTCAGTTTCCTTCCTCTTCTCTAAATGTTTTTTTTTTTTTTTTCCCTCTTATCTTCATTCAACTTCATTTCTCGAAGTGTCCCTATTTATTTTTAACATTTTTCCTCTTATCCTTCTTCCTTCCTTACTTCAGTTTCCTTTCATTTTGTTTACATTTCCCTCATCTCTTTCATTCTTCAGTTTTTTTTTTAATATATTCTGTTCACTATAGCTTCTCCCTGTCCTTTCCTCCTCTCCTCCCATATATATCTCCGTGTCCTTTCCTCCTCTCCTCCCATATCTCCGTGTCCTTTCCTCCTCTTCTCCCATATATATCTCCGTGTCCTTTCCTCCTCTTCTCCCATATATATCTCCGTGTCCTTTCCTCCTCTTCTCCCATATATATCTCCGTGTCCTTTCCTCCTCTTCTCCCATATATATCTCCGTGTCCTTTCCTCCTCTTCTCCCATATATATCTCCATGTCCTTTCCTCCTCTCCTCCCATATATATCTCCGTGTCCTTTCCTCCTCTCCTCCCATATCTCCGTGTCCTTTCCTCCTCTCCTCCCATATATATCTCCGTGGCCTTTCCTCCTCTCCTCCCATATATATCTCCGTGGCCTTTCCTCCTCTTCTCCCATATATATCTCCGTGTCCTTTCCTCCTCTTCTCCCATATATATCTCCGTGTCCTTTCCTCCTCTTCTCCCATATATATCTCCATGTCCTTTCCTCCTCTCCTCCCATATATATCTCCGTGTCCTTTCCTCCTCTCCTCCCATATCTCCGTGTCCTTTCCTCCTCTCCTCCCATATATATCTCCGTGGCCTTTCCTCCTCTCCTCCCATATATATCTCCGTGGCCTTTCCTCCTCTTCTCCCATATATATCTCCGTGTCCTTTCCTCCTCTTCTCCCATATATATCTCCGTGTCCTTTCCTCCTCTTCTCCCATATATATCTCCATGTCCTTTCCTCCTCTCCTCCCATATATATCTCCGTGTCCTTTCCTCCTCTCCTCCCATATATATCTCCGTGTCCTTTCCTCCTCTCCTCCCATATATATCTCCGTGGCCTTTCCTCCTCTCCTCCCATATATATCTCCGTGGCCTTTCCTCCTCTCCTCCCATATATATCTCCGTGTCCTTTCCTCCTCTTCTCCCATATATATCTCCGTGTCCTTTCCTCCTCTTCTCCCATATATATCTCCGTGTCCTTTCCTCCTCTCCTCCCATATATATCTCCGTGTCCTTTCCTCCTCTTCTCCCATATATATCTCCGTGTCCTTTCCTCCTCTTCTCCCATATATATCTCCGTGTCCTTTCCTCCTCTTCTCCCATATATATCTCCGTGGCCTTTCCTCCTCTCCTCCCATATATATCTCCGTGTCCTTTCCTCCTCTTCTCCCATATATATCTCCGTGTCCTTTCCTCCTCTTCTCCCATATATATCTCCGTGTCCTTTCCTCCTCTTCTCCCATATATATCTCCGTGTCCTTTCCTCCTCTCCTCCCATATATATCTCCGTGTCCTTTCCTCCTCTTCTCCCATATATATCTCCGTGTCCTTTCCTCCTCTTCTCCCATATATATCTCCGTGTCCTTTCCTCCTCTTCTCCCATATATATCTCCGTGGCCTTTCCTCCTCTCCTCCCATATATATCTCCGTGTCCTTTCCTCCTCTTCTCCCATATATATCTCCGTGTCCTTTCCTCCTCTTCTCCCATATATATCTCCGTGTCCTTTCCTCCTCTCCTCCCATATCTCCGTGTCCTTTCCTCCTTTCCTCCCATATCTCCGTGTGTCCTTTCCTTTCCTCCTCTCCTCCCATATCTCCGTGTCCTTTCCTCCTTTCCTCCCATATCTCCGTGTGTCCTTTCCTTTCCTCCTCGTCTCCCATATCTCCGTGTGTCCTTTCCTCCTCGTCTCCCATATATGCTAACTAAGAGGGAGGGACCAATTGGCTGCTAAAGGTTGTGTTGTGCGTGTATAACGAGCCAGTGACGTCAGTGTGATGTCAAACCAACTAAATTGCATCAACCCTCGACCTTACACACAATTCACACGAGTTAAGGGGATGTGGGAGTAGGGTGGGGTGGGGGGGGACTGGGGGGGGGAGCGGGAATAGGGAGACAGGCTTGGGGGGGTTGGGAGGGGGGGTGTGCTGGAATAGGGGACAGGCTTGGGGGGGTTAGGGGTGTGTGCGGGAATAGGGAGACAGGCTTGGGGGGGTTGGGGGGCTGGAATAGGGGACAGGCTTGGGGGGGTTAGGGGTGTGTGCGGGAATAGGGAACAGGCTTTCTACCCTCCACCCACCCCCACCCCAAGCCTGTCCCCCAACTCCCGCACCCCCCCAGTCCCCCCCAATTCACCCCCCCCCTTAATTAAGGTAGGGAGGGGAGGGGGGGAGAATCTCATATTAGTTGGTGGGTGTGGGAGTAGGGGACAGGCATAAAATAGTCACTAAAATAAAAGAAGTGAAATGAGAAAGAAGTGAATAAGAGAAAGAAGTGAATAAGAGAAAGAAGTGAAAAAAGAGAAAGAAGTGAAAAAGAGAAAAAAGTGAATAAAAGAAAGAAGTGAAAAAAGAGAAAGAGGGAATGAGAGAAAGAAATGAAAAAGAGAAAGAAGTGAAAAAGAGAAAGAATGAAAAAGAGAAAGAAGTGAAAAAAGAGAAAGAAGTGAAAAAGAGAAAGAAGTGAATAAGAGAAAGAAGTGAAAAAGAGAAAGAAGTGAAAAAGAGAAAGAAGTGAAAAAGAGAAAGAAGTGAAAAAGAGAAAAAAGTGAAAAAAGAGAAAGAAGTGAAAAAAGAGAAAGAGGGACATCTAGAAAAAAGAGAAAGAAATGAATAAGAGAAAGAAGTGAAAAAGAGAAAGAAGTGAAAAGAGAAAGAAGTGAAAAAAGAGAAAGAGGGACATCTATAAAAACAGACATTTGATAGAAAATAGGTCATCTGTTGTGTGGTATATAATAGTTTGGAGAAATCTGCTATATAGAATCTCCCCTTAAATTAAATAAAAAGGTAAAAGACAGATGTGGGACAAAACGCGCATATGTCGTGTTGAGTGTGTGTGTCTGTGTGTGTGAGTGTGTGTGTCGTGTGAGTGTATGTGTGTGTGTGTGTGTGTGTGTGTGTGTATATGTCGTGTGAGTGTGTGTGTGTATGTGTGTGTGTGTGTGTGTCGTGTGAGTGTACGTATGTCGTGAGTGTGTGTGTATGTCGTGTGTGTGAGTGTGTGTATATGTCGTGTGAGTGTGTGTGTGCATGTGTGTGTCGTGTGTGTGTGTATATGTCGTGTGAGTGTGTGTGTGCATGTGTGTGTCGTGTGTGTGAGGGAAATGGCAGGAGACTCACAAAGGAGGTCATAGAGGGAATAAATTGAATTGAGAAGTCGACCCCTATAGGACCACCAGAAGACCCCTACATGTGTGACAAAAGGGAAGGTGATGAGTGGGACGACAAACACGATGGAAATGAGACCAACAGGGACGAGGTGCGACAACAAGTATAGAGAGGAAATATTATAAGGAAATGACGGACATGCTGGGAGAAGGCGAGACAACAAGTATAAAGAGGAAATATTATAAGGAAATGAGGGACAGGAGGTGAGACAGTAAGTATAGAGGAAATATTATAAGGAAATGAGGGACAGGGAGGTGGGACAGCATGAATGTAGGAAATATAAGGAAAGGAGGGACAGGGAGGGAGGAAGGACAGCAAGAACGTAGGAAATATAAGGAAAGGAGGGACAGGGACTAGGTGATATAGAGGTTTGACAGCAAGAACGTAGGAAATATAAGGAAATGAGGGACAGGGACTAGGTGATATAGAGGTTTGACAGCAAGAACGTAGGAAATATAAGGAAATGAGGGACAAGAAGGTGATAGAGAATTGGGACAGTAAATACGTCGGAAACTTAAGAAATGAGGGACAGGGAGAAACTGATAGAAAGGTGGGACAGCAAAAACGTAGGAAATATAAGAAAAGGAGGGACAGGGAGAAACTGAGAGAGAGGTGAGAGAGCAAGCACAGAGGGAGAAACGGTACTACGAAACACGATCAATAATAAGGAAACTGACACATAGAAGGAATAATAATAATTAAGGTAGGCTATACACTGCATCATCTTCCGGTTATCGTTCGACTAAAATATCTGTATATTATCATATTATTGTTAATTTGGTCTCGTTAAATTATTTTCAATAGACACGTGTTGTGCCAGAGCTAAACTTTTTGTATTCATCTTAACAACTGTCTGTGTATGACATTTTGTGCTCATTGTGTGTGTCGTCGTGTGTGCGTCATGACTATGTACGCGTGTACCCATGTGTGTGTGTGTGTGTGTGTTGTCTCTCACGTGTCAAAGGGAAAGAGCTCTACTATAGCATTGGTTCTTAACCTTTTTACCCCTACAGTTATTATGTGACCACCGACATATTCCTGGCCAGTGTTGTGACCACCTTGCACAGGGGTCAGGGGGGGGGGGAGCGAAGCGAGCCTAAACAGCTGGGAGATTTTTTAGAAAGAGGAATTAATTAAGAGTGAGAAAAGTGATTAAGAAAGTTAATGTAAACAGACTGTCCTTATTAATTCCAACTCTTGATCTTTTTGTTGTTGTTCGTAGAATGTGAAACAGAAAACATAATAAGACGATGGGAAGAAAATCTATATAATTATTATATAAGTGGATAAAAAAGCAAACACATAGGTAATTGAACATGGTACATATTTTACTACAGTATTAAAAAAGAAAAAAATGGTCCATATTTAAGGAAGTAATATATTATGTACCAGTTTCACACCTTGTTTCTTTTCTTGCTAATCTATAATCTCCCTACATAATTAATTAAAGCAATATTTTTGTTCACATTTACAAAATCAATTAAGGGTGTGTGGGAATAGGGGGACAGGCTTGGGTGTGTGTGGGAATAGGGGACATGACTTTCTACCCACCCCAAGCCTGTCCCCCTAACCCCCCCAAGTATGTCCCCCTACTCATGCACCCCCCAAACCTGTCCCCCTATTCCCGCACCCCCTTAAGGGAGGTAATTACACTTGTGATACTGTAGTCGGTGTCAAAAATAATCATCCATATAGGGACAACTCACGTAAGATTTTGACAGCTTCCCTCTGTTCCTTAGCTGATTAAACTTTCCAATAAGTAGGTTAAGTACCATCTCTTAAAGTTACTACAAGCAGCTACGTACTACTGTACTTTTTAACATCATACAAAATTATGTGAACGTGAAAAGCAACATTAGACAGTAAATGGTTTGTCATTGTGAGTCTGTCTTTAACGGTGAGGGACTGACTGGCTTCAAGAGTTGGGCTAATATGTTTTTACTGAGCTAACTTCTGTACTCATTATCTTTCCCTAAGCTATCTTCTTTTTTTTTAGTTGGCTTCATTGGGCTGAGGTCCTCGGATTGAGAAAATGCTAACAATCTCTCCCAGCTTTGTCTCTCAATAATAATAATAATAATAAGTTACTCATATGTGGATGATTATTATATATTGACCACGACTGTACATTAGAGTGCCTAGATTCCTCCACCACGTATATCAGGAAACACGACCAGCTGCAAATTAAGGAAAACAATGGTTGCCAGGCTGTTGTTGTTATTGTTTGTATGAAAAGGAATCATGCAGTTGCTTCAGATTTACCAACACCGTATTATCCCCTTAAATATTACTATTGTATACTGTAGTAATATATCCAATGCAGTACAGTACATACATACATACATACATTGTCTATTGCATCTGTAATAATTAGTCTCAACTTCAAAATAGGAACATTATATTTTTATTGGACATATTTCTTTTACATTGTTTCATCACATCTAGACTATAGTCCTATACAGTACATGGCAGTACTCAAGTACAGTAATTATGTATACCGGTATATAATTCATTGTGACTGTTTTTGATCATGCATAATATTCAAACTTTCGTAAATTACATATACACTGTACTGTACACTCGTGATACGTAATCCCTGACCAGAGACGAACGGCAGGCACTACACATCAAGGTAAATATATAGCTATATTTACCTTACCACACATACACTGCATTTGAACTCGGCCTCTATATGTGTACTGGGTGGGGAAATGAGCAATACCAGGTGATTTGAGGCTTACTGCTCCTCACACTCTGGTCAGAAATTATGTATCAGGAGTGTACTATATAATATGGTGCACAAAAAAAAGTTCATTCTCTCAGCCAGTCGTAATATAACTGAAACACTTATCAATGGTTCAAACGACTGAATACACTCAGAGGATTAGTAGATGTCGAACTGTGCTTTGTTGTTCGAACCACAGGTACTACAATCACGGACCATAATCTTCACCAATCTTGAAGCAGGCGATTTTTTGGACCCAAGCAAGTTCCAACCAGCTGGGTTCCAACGGCGTGCTTCATATCTCGGGCTTCAAGATTATGATCCGAGATTGTCCACACAGTAATTCCGTCATAATGATACAGTAGCTGGCTGAGAGAAACAACTTTTGTACACCATGTCATAGTACTGTACATTGTAGTTTAGTAGATTCATTTTTTTCATAAAGCCTCTATGATACAATTGACCTTGAGTAAATATCTATGCACATTACAAATATAATCATAATTGTTGTAAACTGTGACTTAAAGGGATAGTACAGTATTGATGGCAAATGTGGAGTAACGTACGGATTCCTCCAAACAATTTCATATTATTTTTGTTAATCTGCTGGTCCTGTTTCCTGGCATTCTTATGAGTAATCAAGGAGCTCCTATATACTTATAATTAAAGTATATATTATAGTGTACTACCTCCTTACTGTACAGAACTAACAACAATGATTATTATTCAGGTTAATTAAAAGCTTTGTTCCCTACACAATACTCGTGGTTGTTCAAACACTAATAACAAACACCTTCAACTATTACGGGTTACACAGCATCTAAATGTTGTTAAGAGATTAGTGACGGATAATTGGAAAATTTATTGAGGGGGTAGGCAATATCTGGAGCAAATATCTCAGAGGAATCAAGGCACTCCAATGTACCAAATGAACACTGTATTATCCCCTTCATTAATGACATTCTATGATTCAATCTGTTCCATATTTACAGGAGGAGAGAGAGAGAGAGAGAGAGAGAGAGAGAGAGAGAGAGAGAGAGAGAGAGAATACAGTACAATAAAACTCTAGCTTGTGTTGTCAGGTCACCAGATTTTTAGCATAACATATTTATCTGATTATTATTAATGCATGTTTTAAAGGTCTTTATGTTTACATTTCAGTTAACAGTGTTAAGTTATGTATTGGAAGATAAAGCTATTAAGGGGAAGGTTCAGTGTTGGTAAATCTTGAGCATTTGATTCCTTCAAATTATTTCAAACAGGTCACCATTATTTATGTTATATCTAATCCTGTTCCCAGACATACTTTGGAGGAATCAATTAAGGTGTTCCAATGTACCAAAACTATACTATACTATCCCCTTAAAGTTGAAGTATAACATAATCTTCATCTAAGGACTGGTTGCATGTACAGTATTAATTTTCACCTTTGAATTGGGACTTTTACTACAGAATTGTACATTAATTAATACTTTAATATTTACTACCAAAATAATGAAAGGAATTGTACTTTCATCATTACGTCCTTCAGTTGTATGAACCCAATAAGGTCTAACAAACAATAGGGGAGATTCTCTTGTTGGTAAATTGGAAGGTCTGTGATTTCTCCCAACTATGCCAAGAAACAGACGACTCGAATGTTACTTTAATGGGGTATCTGTTTCCTGGTACAGTTAGGAAGAATCTGTATCCTTCCAATTTACCAACAAGAGAATCTCCCTATAATAGATAAACTGTTAATACTGATAATTATGAAGTACTGTAGCCTACACACTCACGGACAAATGTGTTGTTGTCTTCTCCCTCCCCACTGTGAAGGTGTGAACCACGAACAACAGTGATGAACACTCGTGATACATAATTTCTGACCAGTGTGAGGAGTAGAAAGCTTCGAATCGCCTGGTATTGCTCATTTCCCCACTCAGTACACTTACAAAGGCTGAGTTCGAATGCAGCAGGGTATGTGTGTGGTGCCTGCCGTTCGTCTATGGTTAGAAATTACGTATCACGAGTGTATCAATTCAAAACCCATAGTAAACTTTACACCATACACGGCAAACCTAGTACTGTACTAAGCCACGATGATAATTTGATACCAAGGGAGTACAAGAAAATGGATAAACAAATGGCAACAAATAAAATGGAACAAAAATCAAGCATAATAAAGGTGGGAGTGCTCAGTCACACACACACACACCTACTAGGTTATTATGGATTACAGTACTGTGTTTGAGGAAGATGCCTTGTTGGTGTATAGTAGTTGGGTTGGATGCTTTTTGGTTCACTGAGGGGGGACACCAAATTAACATATCGTCTGTTGGTGTACAGTCGACCTCAGAAATTCGTACACACTAGGCTTCACAACACACAGATACAAGATTTTGTAACTGCAACGCAATTTATAGTAGGTTTGGAGTTTTTCAATCACCGAGTCACTTGGTAGACCATTCACTGCAATACTTTCATAATATTGACCTCTCTCTATGATGAGCCTATGTATGTACTGTACATATTCCTTTGGCCAACTGTAGCCTATAAATACAGTACTGTACTACTTTTAGATTTTTTTTAAATATGAGCGTTAACAAAATATTCTGCTATACAAACTGATATATCAATAAAATTAAATAAATTATCAAATACCCTTCTTCACTAGAAGGAGAAGGGACAAAACCTCCCATCATTTTAAATACTGTATACAGTACTATTTGTTTTCTAACATTATGAATGACACACAAAGTTTACTTCTTTGAAAGACTTAGTTTGTAATGCACAACACATGTGACAGCGGTATGATAATGCTACTCTGTAATAATGCATTATGATAACTGCAGGTAACCAACCAGCCATGACTGAACACAATCCACACATTGTTCCATACTTTATTATTACATTTTGAGTTAATCATAACTTAAAGGAATATTAATCCACTCCGTCAGATTTCAGGAACAAAGGACGACACTGGTACTCAAATGGTCAAGTTAACATGTGAGGCGTTCTGAACAGGAATGAAGTAAAGACCAACTAACCAGACAGAATGGATTTTATGCCACTTTATCCAGACACTGTTATATATCCACATCAGCCCTTCCTTACTCCCTATACTAACAGTTTGCTTCAGATCAACAGTGGCATATGACGGACTCCATCTAATTGGTTGTCTGCTACACAACTCATGTGTACCACAGAACAAGTAAAGATATGTAGAGTAAAATAAAATGTGAAGTTGAACACAAACAAAATAAACTACTGTAACTTTGTAGCAGACCCATTAACTTAACGATAAAGAGTGGAAAAGAATATTTCAAGAATGTTTTATAGTTTTTGCAATTACAGAACTTCCACCCTGTAGGCCTACTGCACTTGAATACAATTAAGTAACATCCCAGCTCTCCTTGTATAGCTTGCCCTTCAGTCCATTAACTCTCCCAGCCAGCAACTATTAATGAGCAATGAATTTTGACTGTGGTACCTGTAACTTTTAGGCATCACATTCATTCACTCACTCACACTATGGGATATACAATAAAAAATGCATGGACCAAGTTTTTGTGATGACCAATACAGGCAGTCGGTGTAACATTGTATAAACATACGGTAAGGAACACACACACTGGAAATGCGACCTTCTCTGAGCATAGAGTCTAGTCCTATCCTATACTTGATGTGGAGCCCCACTGCTTTAAGGGAGTAGTGGTGTTGGTAAATCTGCAACAATTGATTCCTCCAAACTAATCCAAGCAAAAGACTACCATTATTTTTATTCATCTGGTCATGTGAATCAAAGTATGAAGGAGAGCTGGCTGGCTGGGGAGTAGAAACAGTTGGGTTAGACTATACTATATACAAACACCGTTGCTGTTTTTTATCTACTGTAAGCCTTGTCACACAATCAGTCACAGCTTAGGCATCTACAAAACATCATGGACTCAAATGTCTACTATAACCTTTTCAAAAGCTTGCTCAAAAAGACCACATAATGAATACTCTAGGCCAAATAAACTAACCTCTATGACAAATCTTTAGAAAGTTTTCTTGAGGAAAACCTAATGAACAACTAAATCCTCACTCGCTAATATATCATAAACAATACAATAATGGAAGCAGTCATATAGCGCTTTGGCAATAAATTTGAGCTGTTTTCAAGCAATTCATATTAACCCATTCTCATGGTATGCCTAAATAATTTCACTCTATTTACTGATAAGGATAAAGTATACTAAGCACTTCACCATCTCTTCTTGGTTTGTTGCCTCATTTCCATTTCCCACACTCTTTTTTGCTTCTTTATTCAAACCAGCAAATTCTGTTAGTAATATATATACAGTATAAGCAAATTATATCCCTTCATCTACAATTCTACATCCTTATACAGTTCCTTCTCTTCCTTTTACCTTTCCTTCTTCTTCCCTACATGAATTATCATGGACAAACATTTCGTGCCTCCCTCCTGACTGAGAGACTTGATTTGAGCTGGTAGCATTGTTGTTCCCACCTCTCCCTCTCTCTCAAGTCACACCCCTTCCCACTCATTCTCCCAAGTCTTGTGAGACTTAAGAGAGAGAGAGAGGAGGTGGGATCAACAGTGTTACCACCTTAAATAAAGTTTCTCAGTCAGTAGGAGGGGTGCAATATTTTTGTCCACTATAGTACTTTTATCCTTTTCTCAGTCTCTTATTTACTAGATTCATATTTTTCTCTTGTTTTCATATACTCTCCTCCTACTACAGTATTCTTTACTTTCCTTACCTCTCTCTTCTTTTCATTCACCAGTTCTCTCCTATCATTCTCTCTCTCCCTTTCACTCAGCTTTTCTTTTCTATTGTTCCCGTGAACCTTTTATTCCACCTGTCCCCCCCACCCCTATTATTGTTACCCCTCCTCCTCCTCCTCCTCCTCCTCCCCAGTCTCCTCCCTCTCACCCTTTAATTCCTCTTCGATCTTTCATTCCACTTTTATCCTCCTATCGTTCCCCTTCGTCATCCTCCTTCTTCTCCCCGGCCTCGTCACCCTCACTACTGTTACCAGCCCTGTTAGACATGGCAGCGGCAGCAGCAACAGCGGCCTCCCTCTCATCTATTTCCTCAAAGGACGAGCCGGTGTTTGCATCGCTCTCCTCCCCTCCCTGGGAACCTGAGTCACTGACATCAACTGGCTCTGTTGTGGCTGGGGTAAGGACTGGGGTTGTAGGGATAGGAAGAGGAGCATGGGGTGGAGGTGTGACAGGGACTGGAGCATGGGATGGAGGTGTGGCAGGGACTGGGGCATGAGATGGAGGTGTGGCAGGTACTGGGGCAAGGACTGGAGTAGTATCAAGGAGAGGAGCAAGGGCTGGAGGGGTGTCAGGAGCACTAAAGGAAGGAATATGGGCTGGGGGTGTAGGAGGTGGAGGCATAAGATTCACAGCCTCAGGTGCAGGAGTTGGAGTGGGATTATCCAAGTCATCTCCTGTTCAAGAGAAGAGATAACAAATGTTAACTGTGGAATACAACACTTACAATTTTGTGAATGTAGAATGGTAGTAAATAACACACACAACTTCAAAACAGGTGCATTGGTTTAGAGAAGATGTACACCGATTGGGCTTGACTTATAATAGTAAATGATGATGGTCCAAGTTGGGCTGAAGCGTTGTACATATATCTCCTTCTTCACTAATAATTCTGATTAATGATTTGTAACAGTAAAATATTAACCCATACTATATACTGAGAGGAAACAAAATTATGCCATGCAGCAGTGCAGAACAAGAAGCAAAAGTGGTTGTAAAGGCTGGACAGAGAAAAACAATTCATCTTTTGATAAATGCTGAAATTAAGAAAGAGCAAATATAACAAGAAGCAGAGTATGACTACAAAAAGGGAGTGATTCAAGCAGGTATACATGCAGTTTCACAATGCTATGATGTAGAAAATAGCAAGAAAAACACACATCCTTTTATGGTCAGTCCCTCATTCAAGGCTACCAAATATTTTCCCAGGCTTTAGTTCTTTATTACCATAGAGGCTAAGTGATCTACTAGGCCTGAGGGAGTGTGAAATGAAATGATGAACACAAGTATCATTTGTTATATCAAGGATTTACTGTATCATCCTATACCAGGGAACATGGGCTGTGCATAACATAAGTACAGTACAGTACCATCAAGTTTACGCTGAGGGGCCACATTCTATGGATATCAAAGTGTTGCTGACATATATACTAAAGTATTCTTCATAAGACATCACACACAGAACAAGTTTTTAACCTCACAGTAATATAAGCATCTTTGTAAGTTGGCACTCCAGTTAAAGATTGATGGTATTTATATATCATTAGTTGTTTTATTATGAGCTGTGTGTCATAGTACTTAAAGCAATGATGGTTCAGAGTGAAAGTAAAGTAAAAAAAACAAGGAAAGGTGGAGACTTCTGCTGTGGCCATCCTCATGGGGAAGTTCTTGGAGGAAATGAGGTGTTAGTTACAGATAGAAAGAGTACAGGTGATAACTTGACAAAGAGACCAGTACAGATTTATATTGTTTTATAGAATGGGTCCGGGAATTGGACTGCTGTATTATCAATGATATACTTCAATGATTTTCCCAGGGTGTAGGCTATGTAGCCTATGTATTAAGGAAAAACTAACCTTTAAGCAGGGATATGGGAGGTGAGGGTAGTGGTGGTTGTATCGGTGGGATATCAGAGGTGGCAGAGGGACAAGGGATAGCTGAGAGAGTGCTAGGGTTGATGGTGGTGGTGGTGTTGGCTGGGTATGATGGTGGCTGTTCTGGTGGTGGTGGTGGTGGTGGGTGGCTGAGGTTCTCTTCTGCACCACTATCGGAACATTCAGAGTCGCCTGTGTCGTAATGAAATATACTCCTTTGAACTTTTGCAGTCTGGAGGCATTTGGTTCATGGCCATTCCATTAAGGACAGACAGGACACACAAGTAGGAGGTTTGGACATAAAGCATGAGAGAGAAGTTTGCCCCATTAGTACCAAAGGCAATACAGTAATACCACAGCCGCTTTATGTCATTTGACCCGAGTTAAATCCGACTTCACATTACTATTCTAGAGTAAATATTAGTTCAGTGTATGTCGTTATATCTGACTTCACATTACATTTAAAATAAAGAGGTTACATATATCTGTATCTAAAGTAAATAGAAAACATAAAGTTTAACAGTAAAATATAATTATGAGAAGCTAAAAATAATTCAATATACAATAAAAACACATCAAAAATATAAAAGGATATGAAAAATTGTTGTGTTGCAATGGTCGACAGTACTGACTATAATTCATAATAGGAAATGTATATTTTTCCACATGTTGTTTCAAGGGGAAATCTTGGATACATCGCGACCTATGAAACCAATTAATGACTTACGGTGGGGTATTACTGTATGTATGTTTTTTTTCTATGCCCGATTCTCAATGTTGGATCGCAAAGAAAGGAGGACACAAATCTTATGTCCCCCATGGTACACAAATTCTGTCAACTAGACCAAAAATAGTTACCCTTACCCAAAAAAATAACAAATACCATTAAAGTTAAGCCAGTCACAGAAGCACACCGGCACCAACTCCCCTAAAAGCCAACCAAAGAGGAGAATATTTACATTCAGCATTGCTCTAGCACTTGCAGATAGCTTAAAAGGTACCCACCACTTGATAACACTCTCAAAGTTTTTATAAAGGCAACATTACACACTGAACTTGTTTACAATAGGTACATATTGTTTATGTGAACTGAAACTCTTAGGGGGAAAATTTTTCACATAATTTGCTTAAACAAAATAATCAGACTTTTAAGAACAAAATTACACAAGGATTGAATTTGCTTTGTGGTTAATGTTTCTAAACCAGTTCTTAGGTGATCTCATACTTATACAAAAAAATACAGCTTCCAGTGAGTGATATACACTTGTCAACAAAAGTGCCGTCATCTCTTGAAAGATAACATAAAAAAAAGTTTATCTCAACAAACATATTCATCAAGTATAGTAAAATTAGCAAATTTAATACAAACTCTAGTGCTTTAGTTCAAAAGCCTGTGAAGCTTATAGTATATAGTACTCTTTGTGATTGTGATTAATAAGTTGAAAGATAAAGTGACAGTACTATTGTTGGTGGCTGTGGAGTATCCAGAAATAATATAACAAGTTCATTCAAAACCCTGAGAGTGTTAATATACAGTACACGGTAGTCAGTACAGTGATGGTCAATGATTCCTCCATAATATGCAGCTCAAAGTCAACACCCATGACAAAAGAACCACATTTGAATACAGCAATACCTTGTTTTCCACTGTTGTTGTTGTTGTATATTCCAATGTTTGTAATGAATCTGTGTACTGTACATTGAATGAATGTTTGTTTATCACACACCTATAATATTCCAGTAGATAATGAAGGTTCACTGTACAATACACAGATTCATAGAAAATGGTAAAATACACACCTATATTATATAAGAAGTGGAATATGAGGGATTGTTGATGAATATTATATACAGTCGGCAAAAAAAGTATTGGTGCCACACTTACATTTACATATACTTATCCATGGGGTGGTTCCAATATTTGTTTTCATATCATTAGTGCCAAACTACTATAGGTAATGTTTATATATAATGAAGATGAGACATGCATGCTATAATTTTACCTCTAACAAAGGAGCCGGACTCGTTCCAGGAGTAGCCGGAAGCCTCAGTTCGGTCGTCATCAAAGTCATTCTGTTGAGGCAGAGAAATTATTACAACTGAAATGCTTCAAGATTTTCCTCAACACTCTACAATACTGTACTTTGTGAGGCATTAATAACCCATTCATGTAAGAAGTCTCCTGTCAAAGTCTCCATTCATTCTTTCACCAGTTCCTGTGTTCTAGTAGAGTAGTGAGTGGCCAATATTCTTTTCATGAGGAACACGATATCACAAACACACACGTCACATCTTCTACAATGAGAGGAGTCTTTATTTATGTACAATACTTTCACCTTTTCTTTTTTTATTGTGATCTTTCATATAATACGGTAAAAAAAAATGAACTGTAAGGAAGAATACTGTTTTATAATGAGTATAAACAGCATACAGTACAGTACAGTACATATCCAACCATAGCTTCCTTGTGTTCCTCACCTCTTCATCGTTGTCTTCATTAGGTTGAACCTCTGGGACACAGAAGTCATCTTGCTGGGCCAGGGGTCCAATGAAGATTATTTTACCACTTTTGCAATCGTACACTTCCAGGAATGGCCAGGCACAGAGACTCCTTGTTTCTGTGGGAGTGAAAATGGCAGTGAGATAAACATGATCATTATATTCATTGATACTGTATTGCAATTCTCTTACTCGTCCTCACAATATACATCACAATCATTAGCTTCCTTGTAATTAAATTGCAAACATTGTCAATGTTTTTATTTCTCTCTCTCACCAACATACTCCCGGAGTGCAGGGTAAACCTTCATAATGGCTACCACAATAGATATAGTGCTCTTGTAAGGGAAGGAGGCCTGTACAGCATGGTCAATGGCCGGGAAGGTAGCAAAGCGATACCCATTTTCCTCCAGCAGCTTGCGGTGGTCCGGGTCGACTCGGGATCCGTTCTCAGCCAAGATAATCCCAACAATATAACGCAGCTTCTGGGGCTGCTTCTGTTATGTCAAGGAGGTGGATATTAAGGGGATAATATAGTGTTGGTATAACTGGAGCAATTGATACATCAAAACTATTCCAAGCAAGGGAATACTGTACCATTAATTTTGTTAATCTGGTCCTGTTTCCTAGCCTACTTTGGAGGAATCTAAGCACTCCATTGTACCAAAAGTGTGGGGATACTCTCTCGTGGTCAAATTGCAGGGCTAGTGAATCCTCCGTGACATATCAAGAAAAAGACCACCTTAGTAAAAGAGTAAGGAATATGTTTACTCTATTAATCATTACCAAACATATTAAGTAATTTACTGGGTCAGCTTAATATTGACAGCCTACTGTATCTTAAAGTGTTGATTCAAATAAGGTGAAGTGTGTATGTATGTGTTTCAAATTAAAAATCCTTTCTACAGTAGATACAATAATTTGAATATGACCTTCACTTACCATCTTAGGGTTGTCATAGTAAACCCCAACAGTGCGGTAGTCAGGCAGGAGTGTGTGTATCTGAGTGAACAGTGCCCCAGACTCCTTGTAGGGACCTCGGGCAAACTGGTAGGCAATGTACACCTCACCGATATCTGGCCTGAGGTGGTGGTGGGGAAAAGTTTAAAAAAAGATAATATGACAGGGAAATTCTCTTATTGGTAAAGTGGAAGGCTACTGTTGATTTCTCCTAACTATGCCAGAATCCAAACACCCTCATTGGTTCTAGAAGGGACCCAATCTGTTTTGTGGTACAGTTTGGAGGAATCAGAAACCTTCCAATTCACCAATAAATGAATCTCCCCTTAAAGCCAAGAACAGTAATTAAAACAAAGGAGTAATTCTGAAGAACAGTTCCACCTCGACATTTCCAACTCTTTATCATTTTTCATACATACTGTATGTTTGAGTGTTCAACTTATTTTCTAACAAAATTGTTGTGAGGAAAGAACCTTTAATCTGAACTGACCTGACCCAAACAAACCCAAACCTAACCAAACCAAACCAACTCAATTAAGTTTTAATTAGGAGAGGCACGACCTCTGGACAAAGGTGGCAGTATGGGACGGTACGGTATTTTTTCATCTAAAAGTACAGTACAAAATTATGATATGATATTTTTAGGAGTGCAGAATTACTATATATTTTTTTGTATCGTATCATACAGCCACCCTTGCCTCTAGGATATGGTTAGGCTGGATAAAGGCAGGTTGACATCATTAACATACTTAACATTGTGGATATTCTTTCATATAACCAAGATACACACCATCACTACCAGTACAGTACAGCACTCACTTGCACGTCCTGACTTCCACCGGTTCAAAGATTCCCGAGTGAACGAGCAGACCGATGATAGTGATGAACACCACCAACAACAACACCACAAACCCCCACAACAAGGCCGTCTCAGTCTCCATCCTTCTCTGATCTACCTATCTCTCTCTCTCTCTCTCGTGTACCACCACTGTTGGCACCAGATTAGAGTACCCCTTTGTTGTAGTTTTTTCTGGTATTAAATAAGGGTGGGATATCCAACCTAACTTTTCTTTTCAAGTATTGTACTGTACTAACTTATGAGAACCAAGTACGGATTTACTGGTTCAGGTCAGCTAAAGTCGCGAGTATTATTAATATTTGCAGAGTAAAATATATATTGCTCAGCTCAGGTCAAATGTCAGCTAAAGTCCAAAGTCAAGAAGTACTACACCAGCTGCAATTTAAAAAACTATATAATTTTATATTGTTTGATAAATATATATGCTTCTGTACTTTATTATGTCTGTTCGCATTTGTCCCAAGTAATTTACATATTAATACATTACTGAACCGATATATATTCACTAAAGCCACATAGCCTACAGTACACCAGTAAATAATCAATCTTTATATTATTAGTAACGTGATTATCAGTGCAAAACTCGGTGTGGTTAGTCCCAATATTACGTATCAAGTCCAAAGTCACTTATTTATCTTATTTCTGACTGTCTCCTCCAACTCTCCACATTCCTACACTCTCCACGGGTATACAGTATACTAGTGTACTGGTGTAGGAACAAGGGAGGATGTAATGATGATGTAGTAATGTGTATGTGTGTAGAGTCCCAATAGTATTACGTATAGTCCAAAAAGTCACTTGTTTTATCTTATTTCTGACTGTCTCCTCCAACTCTCCACATTCCTACACTCTCCACAGACACTCCAACACTCTCCACGGATACACAGGATAGTCAGGTGAGGTGTAAGGAGAAAATAATAATGATTTTTTAACTAGTAATGTGTGAAATGTTTTTGTTGTTTAGGGTAATCAGCTGACTATAAGGTTATCAGTGTTGCCAGGTCTACTTGGCGTCACTCCCTCATTTCCCCAGCAGAATTTCTTTTTATTTTATCTCACTTCTTTTCCTTTTTACCTCACTAATTCTCTGTTTACTCTCTAAAGTTTCATCAGCTTCAACCTTCAACCACATCAGAAATTCAGAATAACATATTCCCCTGTTTACTCCTGAATTTCCCCAGCTTCAACATCAGAATAATTTCCCTTTTTACCTCACTAATTCCCTGTTTACTGTTGTTTTTTCCCAGCTTCAACATCATCAGAATTTCCCATTTTACCTCGCCCTGTGTATCTTGAATTTCTCCAGCATCAGCGACAGCAATAGTTTATTATATATATATATATATATATATATATATATATATATATATATATATATATATATATATATATATATATATATATATATACCATGGAGGTATAATCTAGATTATACCTCCATGATATATACAGTACAGTCACGAGCACTCGTAATAATTATACAGGTGTGCTTCAAATACCTGGAGACAGTAAATAAATGCATAATAACATCTCCATTGGAATTACTTCGTTGGTGAAAATGGACTTTTCGAAGTATCAACCAAACCTGTATACTTATTAGTGCTCGTGACTGTACTATAATGTAGTCCTTCCTTGAGTAATTAATACACTGGCTGTAGCATGCCTATAAGTGTGAAGAAGGGAGAAGGGTTGTGTATCGAGAGAGACACTTTCGCTGGCTCGGCCACGTCAAGAGAATGGAGTGCGGCCGCATCCTCAAGGATCTCCTGTATGGTGACCTGGCAGATGGCTCACGACTAACTGAACGCCCACGACTGCAATTTAAGGCTGTCTGCGAAAGGGACTTGAAAAAGTGCAACATCCACATCAGTGGGTGGGAAGGCTCTGCTGAGGACCGCTCGCTCTGGCAGAGGTGAGAACTGAGAAATGCGACGCTCACTAAGCAGAGTACGGAAAAAGGCAAGACAAAGACAGCCCCAGGAGACATCATCTTTCATATGTAACGAATGTAACAGAGATTATCACTAGCGAGTTGGACTATACAGCCACTCACGGAAATGCAGAGGAACTCGGACGCTACACCATCATCTCTCATAGATGGAAGGATGCCGACGATATCATGGGAGGTATAATCTATATCTATATACATAAATCCGTCCGCGATGCACGCTCTCATCCTTTGACAGTGAAATTTTTTACATGAGTTTGATCGCTGAAACCTGGGGAGTGTTTTCGCCCTATAATTTTTTTTTTTTCAATGATCAACCCCTGGATTAGTGAGCCATGATGGTCATGTCGCCTCCACAAACTTTCTCTCTCCCCCACATGGACTCTCTCTCTCTCTCTTTCTCTCCTACATGTTCTCTCTTTCTCTCTCTTTAATTTCAGAGAGGTAATATTGGGTTTGGTTAAATTTGTGTGAGAGATAGATAGATATAGTGTGTGTGAGAGATAGATAGATAGGCCTTAGATAGATTGTGAGACAGACAATATATGCTGGAATAGGGGACAGGCTTATGTTGGGGGGGTTTGGGGGGTGCTGGAATAGGGGACAGGCTGGGGGGATAAAAAGCCTGTCCCCTACTGCCACACAACCCAAGCACCCCTCTAAACCCCCACCCCAAGCCTGTCCCCCTACTCCCGCACCCCCCCTATCGTAAACAACACACACTAGGGGACACACCATGGAGCTAGAATAGGAGGAGGCGGCCCGCGCGTTCATTTGGGTCTCAGTGGAGTGAAGCCAGTCAGGTCCTCAGAAGCCAACGCCTAGTATTGGCAAGAAAGGCTGACCACTCATAGTACCCATACAGTTTACCCATATTCCTCACGATGTTTATTCATTTTTAATTACGGTATGACATGTATTTCGTATTCTTTAATTAATAACATACAATTCACACATCTTTCAATAATATGAATAGAAATTTATAAATTACTGACCTATCACTCTATACCAAATTGGCCACTGAAATGTATAAGTTTTGTATATATTTGTCAACTCTTTACTTTCACTTTGGATGCCAACTTCTTAGTAATTTGTTTGGCCTTATATACATATTTCACCTGCATATATGATTCAGCAACTGCCTTAATTAACTAATTCAAGTGATTATCAGTCGTACATGTGGCCAGCTAAAGTAGAAAATATGTATTTGTGGGCATAATATATTAACACTAATATTATTATTTTGCTACAATCTACCCTCACCAAAGTG
Source organism: Petrolisthes manimaculis (assembly GCA_034508575.1). Taxonomy (NCBI): domain Eukaryota; kingdom Metazoa; phylum Arthropoda; class Malacostraca; order Decapoda; family Porcellanidae; genus Petrolisthes; species Petrolisthes manimaculis. The sequence continues at coordinate 117,473 of JAWZYT010003176.1, read as the reverse complement.
GTGCTGGACCCTCTTTCCCTAAACAGTTTGTCTGATATGATACATATATCAATTACATCATCAGATGGATACACCAAGTTTACTCTGTCCTTAAGTTTTACCAAGGAAAGAATATGTTGTCTGAGTTTAGGGCAACAATGTATGGTTCACAATACAAGGAATTCATTAACTTATATATATCAAATCCTGCTATATATAAAACTATCTTATTTGTACACTTTGAGAGGTGAGACTAACTTGGAATATACATGTATTCCTCTGACTCTTCATTAACAGAATCAGATAATATCCTACTTTTCAGAACAGAGTCATTGATTACCTAAAGAGAAATATTATTTTTAATATTTCTAACACACTTGCTTGACACACTTAAAATTGGAACAGAATCCAATGGTATGCATTTCCTTGGAATAATAGGCATGGCCAAGTAACCGATCATCCTAACAAGGGAGGCAAAATATATAATGCAGTATTTAATGATGCATGTAATGCCAATTACAGTTACACTGGGAAGGATGCCAACTCTTATATTGTAAATATCATGAAGTCGGAAAAAGAAAAATAACTGAATTATTGTTGTATATTCAAAACCATGACATTTTCAACCTTAGTGATGGGTTGGTGATGGGTCTCACAAACGTAATCCCTTAATGAACTTCCTAATTGATAAATCGGTCCCTCCCTAAGTAACACACAAACACAGCCGTTTATTAATTTGTTTGGTGACCCTCCCTCACACGTAAACATATTTTACCACACCCAGATTGTACACACACATACACAAGCACACGCACACACACACACACGCATACATGACATACATGACATACACATGACATACTTTGATAACTGCATAAAAAGGAACTGCTTTACTGTATAATATGTTATTTCTTCACTCTGTCCTGACCACTGAAGATAGTGGTAGTGTTCACCCAAACTGTTTAGCGACAATATATTTCATTGTCTGCAGAATGTATGAATTAATCACCTTTTGGGTGACATAAGTCATGGCCAGATTAATAATTAAGGAGCGGCTGGCGAGCTTCTTGCCAATCCCAATATGGCTGACCTGACCTCACTTTTCTGACCGCGGGTCGTCTCCTCCTATTCTAGCTCCATGGGACACACACATACAGTACATACACACACACACACACACCCCTACCATACACACACACACATCCCTACCATATACACACACAAACACTAGGTAAGGTAATTTCTGCCCTTTTTCGTTATCACTTTAAAGTTATCTCAGTTGTTGAAAGGATTCTTTGTTGCATTATTATATCCTTTGTTTATTCAGTCGGTGGAAGGGCGGCCACAGGCCGCCTGCCCTCTGCAGCAGCTAGCGGCTCTCAGCTGCCCGAAGGGCGACGGAGCCAGCTAGTATTCTGTAAACCTTGGTCAGATAGATAGACGAGTATAAATAATTTATACAGTACAGTACAAATATCTCTTCCATTGTATGTACAGTCGGCGGCAGTTCTGTCGCCTCACCTGCTTCTCCGAGACAGGCAATGTTTTATGGACTCGAGAAATAAGCACGTTTTCTACACTTAATTAATAATCTCGAGTCTTATGAACATCGCGTGCCTCAGTGAAGCAAGTGAGGCGACAGTTATTTTGCTACCTACTGTACCTTTCATATTTGTCTCAAGGCAGCCAATGTTGTCAATTTGCCCATCCTCTTCTAGATGGTGTGTATTTGTCAGGGCAGCTCCTCAGGTGTACAAATACCCCTTACCAATATAGTTCCAAGCTCAACCATAAAGCCGACATTGTTATTCATCAAACTATACACTGAGGACATATATAGATAAATAGCAATAGCCAAATTAATGGTGGCACCAGTATGAATCAAATTTACAGAAAATAATTCCTCTTAGAACTCAATCTGTACCATCAATAATAATAATAATACAGAAGGGATAATTCAAACAATGGATGCAGTAAGAAAATGTTTTACTTAGTGACCCAGTAACACTTGCTCTGCCCGAAAGCTAAGGAGTGAAAGAGTGAATGGTGAATGCCAAACCCAGTACAGTACAGTACAGTATATTCTGATGCCAGTTTACGAGTGCTCAAAAGCTGACCCTGGCTGATTATAATATACAGTAATAGCTTGAGTTGGCACCAAACACTTATTCACAGAGAAACTGAGGCTGTAGTGAGGGGGTTTCAGACATAGAGTGAATGTATAGCTGATCAATTAACTACCGCTCAGGTGGGGCTCGGTTTTTCCACTATCAATCATCAGAGGTTTTAATTCCTAATGGTGGTTGTCGCGAGGTTTGCACTGATAGTCTCTTGGTCAACTATACACTTGCTCTGATCTGACTATGAGCTGTGGATAGCAGGTGTTACATTTATTTATTATTGTACAGACGTGGTTGGGGCTACACTTGTGGGTACTGATGCCATTTTAGCGGTTTTATCTAAGGCTGATGGTGTAGATTTTCAACGTCTGTGAAGATTTTATTTTTGGGGGGTGGGTGGGCGGGAATGAGTGTCTGGTGATGGCATTCATGTACATAAGCCAAAAACACAGACATTCCAGTACTGTGCCCCATAAAAATAAAGTATTCACAAGCATTGAAAGCTTACACCATCAACCAACCATGTAAAACTAGGCTAAACTGGCAACTGTGCTTGTGGGGGGCAGCTGTGGTGGTGCAAATGTGGTACGAACATGCAATTAGTATCTTTTTTTTTTTACATAAACCAGCGGAGAAAACAAAGTGTACAAGGGTAATAATAAATCAGATAATAAAAACTACATTATGTAAATTCTAAGAGCCTGGTATTTTATAAACATTAAAAAAAAATCTTTGGTAAAGAATGAAAGGGGAGAAAACTTAAACTCTAAACAAAAAAGCAACACTTAGAAAAAACACTGGAATGATACCCATCATTTGCTGTAACAACCACATGTGCTATACTCAACTGTTGGGGTTATGTATTTATTAACACTTACAACAACACTCAGGTAATCTTTTTTAGTTTGATACTATTTTTCAATTTTGCATCAATGACAATTCCATAGCTGTTTTGTTATAATATAACTTCTCTTAGCATTTATGCAAAAAATACGACCCATTTTTATCTAAGTAGGAAGTTTGTAGAAAGACATAATATCAGGTTTGATTGTTCAACACTAGTACTGTAATGTATCCTGAACCTCTGAACTAACAGGTAATACCGATACATTACGCCTGGAAGAGTCATCAATGTTGTGCCTTGAATTATCTGAAACCAAATTGTGGATCGGACAAGAGTCAAACAAACCGGTTTCGTCTCTCTGGCAACAGTGTGGAAACTACTGCAACCAGAACCACTTTTATCATATTGACCTACACACACAATAACTGACTGATTGTTTAAATAATGGGAAAAAGAACACAAATACTGTCATGTGGCTACTGGAGATAAGAAGAGATAGATATACTGATAGGAAATGAAATAGCAAAGATAGATATACTATACTGTACTGACAGGATATGGAGTACTGAAATCTATGAAAGACATACTGTAGTGTCAACAAATCACTTGAACAAAGGGAAAAAAAAAAGTGAAATGGGGTATTGATAATGATACTTAACACTATGTACAGTATGATTAGCATAAAAAAAACTATTAACATTAATTGAGGATATCAGTACTTCAGGAACCATCCTTCTTGCTTATCCAGGTTGACTGTTGGATGAAATTGAGTTCACATTTTGGAAAGGGGCACACACCAACATTAATATTTTGCTTTTTATTCTATTAATAAGAGATATGGGGCAACAAATTAAAACTGATTTAATGCACAAGAAAAGGGAAGGAAACAGAGCTCGGTGTTATCATATTCCATACAACTTGGTTATGCTTGAAGTTTTGGTTTCTGAGTAGAAAATACCAACAAACAGTACTGTACAAATAGGACCTATATTATGTATAACATTTTAAATAGGTTAAAAGTTTTAATTTTTATGTCTAACTATACTGAAGTGGTAAATATCAGAGTACAGTATCAACATAATTTTATACAGGAGAAAGTAGCCCAGGGTAATTTAACTAAATGAAGTTCAACCTACTGACATATTAATGAACACCAAAATAGCCTGAAATATTACTGGTTGCAGTAGTTTTCATTCCCCTGCCATGCAAGAGACTAACCTCTGAACGCCATGTGGGTGACTAGTGCCATACGTCCAGACTCTGGAGCAGTACTTGAGGGTGTCCTAACCATTGTTGCTCTCCTGTAATACTCGTAAATCCAACACCTACCTAGCAGGCTCTACACTATAAAAACTTCTCTTATTTACTCAGGGATAGGATACCCTCAAATGAGTTCAGAGCCTGGGATATCTTTAGTACTCTTGAGTACAAACCAGGAATATCGTTTTAATCGTACCCGTCACAAGAACAGCTAAATGCTAACTTTGTACTCACTTTTGATGGCACAAATTACTGATGGTGGTTTCAAAAATTTAGCACACGTCATATAAAATTCATCTATGAAATAAAAACTCTATTCTCTTTACATTAAAAACACTTTAAAAAAAAAGCATTCCATTCACATTTGGAAAAGGTGAAGCCAAAATACATATGTACAGGTAATAATAACATTTACAAGAGATGAATCCAGTTTTGTTGTGAGACTGCCATGTTTGCATCCTGCTTGTCAAGGTTACACATTGTGGTGGGTTCTATGGTAGCATCATTGGTTGTGTGAAATGAATGACATGAAATTTCTCTATGTAAAAAAAAAATGCCATAGCACTGCTATGGTCTATTTTTAACTAAGAAATTGACAGCAAAATATTTAGAAATCTTTTTTAACTATATAACATTCCCATGAACTATTTTACTTGAGCCCTGAAAAAAATGTGATCTTTCAAAAAGACCCTCCATCTATCACAAAATTTAGGCACACAGATGGTAATTTAATTAATTTTATTGCTCACTTGTACCTGTTTAGTGTCCAGGAGACGTAGAAGGGCATTAATTCTAGGTTACTGCAGCAGTGTACAGTGTAAGCCAGATTATATCAACCGTACACATCACAAGAGGTCTGCAGCCAACACCAGTATTCTTACGATATATCTCACAAGCACCGACTTCCTTCATCCTCCGCTCTCAGGGAAAAAATTTGATCCAATTAGATTTGTGGACATCCTCTCATCCCCAGAGAACAAGTTGGAGGAATGATGGAACCTCAGTTTAACCACAGGAGTGAGGAAAATGTGCCTGTGTGATACCCGTTTTAGTCATATTCCTAGTCATTTGTAATGTGGGGGATTAAGCTCCAAAACATTGACCTTCAGGTAGTTTGATTTTACTCAGGTGTACGATATCCACAGTAGTTATGCAAAGCCCGGCATAAGGTTCAGTGGAATAAAAATACAGACCTAAGGAATTTGGACCTTTTCGGGCGTGCATAAGTCTTTCTGGTTTGACTAGGAATGTGGCCCTTAAGACTGACATAGTGGTGGGGCTGCAGTCAACAACAATAGTACTAATGGCCGGCAATGCAGAGCCCACATAGGAGCAATAGCAACACACTGCTGTATTGGCCTGTGAGCCATGACAGCAATATACTGTACTACTGATTCAATGTCCCTCTTTGTTTCTCACTACAGTACTCTCTCAGAACCCTAAGCAGTATTTTCCCATGATGTCTTATATAATATCCTTTTATATTATCAACCACCTACTAGCACCATTTGATCGTCTTTATCTACATTGTGGACTCTGTGTAATTCGATATCCAATTTCTTTTCCAGATGCAGGCAGCTGTTGTTCACTTTACCGGATTCACAGTTCCCTGGAGTCTGAAAGCCCTAACAGACCAGGAATACAAGTCTTTAGTGTTGACTTGTTGTGTTCCTACATGTATAACCATAATACTTTTGATACTCCATAATTGTGTACACACACTGTAGCTATGAACACATACAATCCCATATCCTAAATAGGAAATCTCAATCTGCAAGGTAATTAGTTCTCACAAAGGATCGCACTAGAGCAAACAACTGTCAACAATACAGAGTACAACCTGTACATTCAGTAGATCTATCAGTATACATACTTAGAAATGCCATGATGGCCTGTGCATCTTAAAAGGAAACTATTAAAATTGCATCACTCTCTTCTACAGAAATGATACATCACAAACTGTCTAGCTTCAGATCCATTAAGTAGCATTGGTGATATGTTTTTTGAAACTGCACTACATTCCAACAAGAGAATAATCTATCACAAGCCTTACTAATGCCCTGACAACCATTTATACATCTCCAAAAATGAAATGTTCAACTCTTCAATTTTGTAAACATTGCGATGAATCTAGTGAATGTACCTACTGTTATGTTACAGAGCAAATGAAAAGCTCAGTGATTATGTGCCAGTTCATACATACATAATATATTCTTGAAGATTTTACCACAAAATGTATGTATAAAAAAACTTGGTGGGTTGGATAATTTGTACATCCATAAAATTGTATATACTATACTTCATTATTCGAGATTAGTATAAACAAGAATTGGGAAAAACTCTCAAGGATTAAGATAAACGGTAACACTGGCTAAAATTCACTGACCTATTCACAAAGTTGCCATGAATCCCAAAAGTTTAATGCAAAAATGTGATTTTAAATACACATCTACTTAAATTATAGGAATCTGTGCATGATTATGCCAAATGCACACTGAGGTCTCTTGATTTCCAATAATAGTTACCTGTACTGTACCAGATACGTGAATTCCTTCCTCAGTAAGTTAGCAACATGTGCAACGTCCTGTGCAACGTACTAACGGGTAATCAAGAAGAGTAAACTTCTTGCTCACCAATCAATACACACTTGCTTCAGAAGGAACTCGCAAAGTTTGAGCTAACACATATTATCAGCTCCAGTTGGACACAAAACACACACTCCCAGTACGCTGAGATTTCTATCCACTATACACTGGGGATCATATGAGGTATGTCAGCTAGTTTCAAGTTAGAAACTCAGAAACAACAAACACTTACTGCCACACCCAGGACATATCACTCCTTGAAACATTCTCTACACCACCACAGATCATATCACTCACAAAATAATGTTTTATATATATATAAATGTATATATGTATGAGAAAACTAATAGAAACAAATGAATGGCAACAGCAGATTACATCAAAAAGGGGAGGGATTGGGGGAAGGGGAGTTTATATCATAACAAGTGCAAATGGAAACCTTTAATGCATGTGTTTTGGTTACTGCCGACTCCAGCCCAACCCAAGGGTGCTGGAGAGTGACTGAGGAACCTTCACCTGGGATTCACTGAGGAACTTCAAGGACAACTGGGGGGGCAGGGGCACCACCAGGAGGGCTTCAGTAGACCCAGATATGCTCGAGAAATTGAAACCAGTCGATTCCAACATTTCTTGTGTTTACACTGCACAAAACTCCTCCATTTCTAACACAGGAATGTAGCATAATCTTTAACCAATATATTTTTCTTAGCAATGAACCAAATCAACACAGGGATATGGACTGAAACTTTTGTGTTGAAGTTGTTTTTAGACATTAAGAAAAATAAGTGGATAGATATTATGTCTTGTCCACTAGGGACCATTTAGTGACTATAATGGCCACCCCCTTAGGGGACTTCCTGGAGGGAATGAGGTATCAGTGCTATATATACAAGTGATAATTGAGTGATGCTTATAATAAAATAGGTTTTAATGTCCCTGATCAATCTATATGTTTTCCATACAAATCATACAAATATCACTATACCATATTAAACTATCAGCACTTGTAGACTGTGCAGCAAAACTCTAAAATGATGAAAGCGACCAGTCGCTCTCTCTTCAAGTAGACCTACATAGGGTGTGACAGGCCAGGGTGGCAGCAGCAGGCTTCTCACACAACCTATACCCAACTGCTGATCCACCACATACACCTGTCAACAGATAACCTTATGACACTCAATACCATAATGGGCAGCATATCACAGTTAGTACCACTGTACCATTTCTTTATTAAATATCACACTAGATATACAGTACAAACTTTAATTTTCCTAGTTGTCTGTGTGGTATCTACAATCAGACACATAATTTATAAAAATTTCGCACAAATTTCTATTTTATATATCCTTTTTCTTGCTTGACATATTGCTACCAACTGTGTCAAGCTGCTCATCATGGAAAGAGTTAACTAAATATCCTCAGGTAATCTGTTGACAACTATACCTGCCTCTATAACCTAGGCAGCTTATCATCTTTCACTTGAGGAACAAATCACATCAGCATTATATTAAAGAGTATACTAAGAGTTCAATATGTATGAGGCTTTGTATTTGAATGGGGGGAAAAGTACTCAGTTTATATGTTTCCACGTGTCGGACAACGAAAGAAGTTCACACGCAGATTATGGACACATGATTCTCTGAGTGGGTGAAGATGTTGATGAATTGGAGGGCTACCGATTCCTCCCTATTGTGCCACAAAACCACCAACCTATAATGAGGTACTCTGTTTATTGGTACAGCTTGAAAGAATCAGTAGCCCCCAGTTCTCTAACATCTTACATCCCTTTACGATCAGAAGATATTATTTTCTTTTTTTGACAGTTAATAACAACATGGTGGGACTGTCAGTTTTCTCAATTTACACATTGTTTTTGCTCAGTGGTACCTTTGTGTGTGGAGGCATTGAGAAACCATTCCACTTATGAACATCCATGGTTGCAATATCTCTCTGTTTAATTTGCCTCTAATTGTTTTCAATCATCTACATAAGGCAAACAAAGTGATATATTAAAACATTTCACTTAGTAACATCTGAGATTGAGATACCTATCTGCTTTTCTCTTTTCATGTACTGGTATACAGCAACAGAACAAAGTTTTGAAACCCAAGTCGGTAAAGTTATTTGTGGAGAACAATAATGCTAGTGATTGTATTGATAACCCAACTCAAGGAATTGGTAGTAATCTGGGTGAATGGGAGGTTCAGGATTCCTGTAACTGTGGCACCAAACAAGCCAAATATACAATGGATGAGGTAATCTTGTTTACTGACACAGTTTGGTGGATTAGTAGCCTCCTACTCCCTGATAACACCTCACACTCCTTAATTAAGCTAACATACCATGCACTGTAGCTTTTTCAGTAGCCACAAAAAACTGTCCACATTTAATATTGTAAAGCTAACCATGGATGGTCAAACTTTACCATCCCGAGCCTAATATTTATGCACAAGCCAATCAGATGCAATATAGTGATATCAGCTGTGGATATTTACCATTAGCTAGAAATAAACTCTTTGTCTAATTAAGGAGAGGCTGGAGCCATGTGATGCTGAATAAATCAACCATCACACTGAGGCTCTCAATTTAGTGGATTTTTCTATAACAAGTCTTTTATCTTAATCCACTTGACCCAAGAACTGTAGCTGTGTGTGCCTTCTCACAAAAAATCTTAAAACTTAAAATATGTTAACTCGTTAGAGAAAGCACATGCAAATTTTTCACAAGAGAGAGGTAATATCTATGTATTAATTCTGCACTCACAAGGGAACAACTTGTGTGCTCCGTCTGTACTCACGAGAGATTTGTTGCATATGGTAATTCTTTGCAACAAAATAGAGGATGGTTAATTTAGCAGCGGTTTAGTTGAGGTACTTGCGACAGCGCCTTGTTCCACACGTGCAGGGAATCTTGTCCTCCTCGATGGGGAACTTGTAGTCGTAGGTCAACTCCTCCCCACGTAGGATTCTCCGCAGGGCAAAGATGATGATGTGCTTCTTACCCAAGATGTCCACCACACGAGAGTAGCAGTTGGGCTGTGTAGGAGTCATTTTGTTATTTTTCACTATACATACGCAAAAAATCATCTACTATTTATGTACAGTTGCCCAAGAAAAGACTGCAACCAAATTTGCTGGTGTGTGGCAATGTCTGGCAGCTGCTTCAAAGTAAACACTCGTATTTTATCAATGGATCACTCAGAACCTACAACCTTTGTATGGATGGATGTTATTGGCTTCAGCTAATTACATTCATCCTAATAACTATAGGTTCTGCGTGATCCATTTACTTCATTCCCCATGATCATTATTCCTACCTTCCTTTGAACTGATGACCAACTCTCTAACACTAGAAATTTCCAATGCATGAGCAGCAATTAAGGAGATGGTGAAGGAAGAGAGGAAGGCAATGGTTGGAAAAGAAAGCATTTACTCTCATTCATGGCTAACTGACAAAAACGAAGATATATTAAGAGATTAAAGATACAGTAGTCACTTAGGCCTAAACACAAGGTGAGGTTGAAGAGAATATTAAAAAACCTTTAGTACAGTACTATACTAAATTTGAATTAGTACTTACATCACATGAGTGGTTGATGAATCTTGCAGCATTGCCATGCATAGTGGCATCAATCACCGTATCATCATCAATACGAAACATGTAGCAACCAATGCCTTTGGACTCGTAATCCTTTTCACGCATGTCACACAGACTAGAGCGAATCACCTGAAAGAATTACCAAAATCATACATGTCATTCAACAATCTGGGGAAACTCGCATACTGTACTATTATCAAAGGGACATAATGCCATATTGTATATGTATCAATACAGTACTGTACCGTATACAATTACCCAGATATTGCTTTATAACAAACTAGTTTCCCATTAGTATTAGCACCTCTATATCTTCCAGGAATTATGTGAACATTAAAATGCCACCTATAAAAATGGGAAAGTACTAAAAATGAAGCATATTTAAAAATCTTACCTGACCAGCATATTCAATGACCATCTCCCCAGCATCAATGTCTCGCTTGCAGAAGAGACCACGGCCGTGGATACTGGAACGGAACACTCCAACAGCCTCACGGGCTGTCTCACGCAGGTGTCGGTAACGCATGGCCATTGGCAACTCCAGGCTCGTCGCACGTCTGCCAGGTCAATAAAAGAAAAGTTTCTAACAATACTGCCAGCTTTGGGAACTGATTCCTAACTTGAGTCTAAATACAAAATACAGTACTGTAGTTCAGAATATATAATTATGAAAATTTGTAATGATGTTACCTGGTGGTGGAGAGTTGAATTTCTTCCTGTTGTACTAGTGACCTCTCAGGCATTCTTCTGTGTTTTGAAGCCAGCCAACTGAAGATATCATATGGAGAGCGTGTCTTGAAGGGTTCTGTACGAGCACAACCAGTAGGGTTTTCCTCAACACCGCCCTCCTCTTGAGGCCGCCTATGGAACTGAAAAACATTGATAAGAAGGTATAAGTTTGAACCACAATGCTGTGCAATTATATGTATAATCATGTATTTTTTTTTGTAAACATCGTCATTCCATGAATTATCAAGATATAATAATCAATATACAGCAAACCAGTTTATAACCTTGTGTAAAACATAAAACACAAGAAACATACCTGGAAGGAATACTTGTGGCAATCCTTGGCTCCAGGAAGCTGCTCTAGAAGGTATTGTACTGCATTATGAGTGAGGCCAAGCATGTGAAGCCCAGATATGGCCCCTCCACCAGGCCCACACTGCTGTAGGTTGGTTGGTATCTTGGAGTCCACTCGCATGCTGGCCCTCGCTGCTGTTACTGCATCAAATACCTTCTGCCAGACTTCTGAGATGTGGCGGGATTCAACTCGGAAGCCATCCTCTGAGGTCAGTTCAAACACAATATAAGGTTCATTGTTAGTGGTTTTAGGTTTGTCAAACAAAGCTGGATCATCTGAAGGGTTGTGGACGGGGTTAATGGCAAGGTTAGGAAGCTGTTCATTAACATACAGATCATTGACTGTGTCTTTGTTAACAATAATAAGATCCTTCTCTGTGTCACGGTTTTTTGCTTTCTTTCTTTTTGGTCCCACAGACACCTTGGCTTTAATCCTAAGTTCCTTGACTTCTGGTGCCGGCAGAGGGGTTGTGGGTCCTGATATTGGTAATACATTGAAACCAGAACTGAGTGTGTTGTCCTTTCGTAACACAAGCTTGTAGGACTGTGTCTCAAGTCTGTCTTCCTTTTCTTCAGGTTCATTACCTGTAGTCTCATTCTCAGAATCAGATTCTGAATCTGAGGCAAAAGTCTGAGTATTGTCTTGTACTTTAAGATATTCTGGGTGATCCTCTGATGGAACTATTTTATCAACGTGGATGATCTCTTGCCGCTGTTTTTGTCTCTCTACCTGTTTCTCTCTCATAGCATCTCGATAACTGTAGGTTGGCCTTGGTCTCACTGTGGCAATTTTAGGTGTGGACTGGATTGATGTCAGTTTAGCTGAGGAGCTGCATGTGGAGATGGCAACAACAGTGGTGGTGGTAATGATGGCTGGGGCAACAGTGGCCACAGTTCTCACACCACCTACCAATGGACGATCTGCAAATGGAAGCCGTGAGTGTGCCTGGTTGTCCATGAGGCAGCTATCAGTGGTAGTAGTGGTGGAGGTCTGAATTGTCTGTGGTCGTATTATCTGGGGTGCTACAGAGGCCTGGGGGCGGAAACGTGTAGCAGGGACGGAAACAGGCACTGTAGGGGAGGAGGTGGCTATACTGAGTGGTATTTCTGATGTTATCTGACTTGGTGAAGGGATTATGCTCTGAGGTGCATGTATCTGCTTCATACCACTTCCAAATAATGGCAACTCCCTAGACACAATAGGTGAGGGTGTCTGTTGTTGCTGTATACATACTTGACCAGTTTGAAGATCAGATAACTGGATACAAGGAGTTGGAATCTGTCCACTAGACATGTGTGACATAGACACTTGGGATTGTTGTGGTGAAACTCCAGTCTGGCTGTACTGAATTACAGGTGTGACTGATTGGTCTGTGTGCTGTAGTACTTGTGAAGGTTGCTGCTGTTGTTGCTGCTGCTGAGTTACATACTGAACTGGTTGCATCCCTGGTACCATAGTTGGCTGGTTAAGGAGCAGAGTGTCAGGATGAGTGAAGGAATATGTGATATTAGTATTGACAACTTGTGGCACCACTACTGAACTCTGTTGTGGTGTCATGACCAGCTGTGGTTGTGGTACCACTACTGGGGCAGCTGGATATGTAACCAGACTCCCACCACCAGTGCCCATCTCACTATCACGGAAGCTGCCCACGTACTGCAGAGTGTAGCCCTGGGGGACGGCTACTGAGGGTGCGGACACCATTGTTAGCACCTGAGGGCTCACCTGCGGGGATACCTGAGGAGCCACCTGGGTCACCTGGGGGGTCATCTGAATGGCAGGACTTAAGTGAGTGACTGGGGATGTAAGTTGGGTTGGAGCTGGGTACTGGGTTGACTGTCCACTAAACTGTTGAAATGGGGAAGGTGCACCTTGGGTTATAATCTGCCCTGAGTTATTAGCCATAGGATGCATAGTTACTTGAATTGGACTTGGTGTGGGAGGAGGAGGAAGGGTCACACCAGATGCTGTTGGTCCCTGGTAATGTTCTGGTGTGGGCATGTGTGGAGGTGCTCGACGATAATGGTAGCCACGGTTACCACGCATCAGCCTAATGTTTGTGTAGCGCCGTGGGCTGGCACTCTTCTTGATGATGGGACTGAATTTGACAGGGGAGACTGGAGGTGGTACAAAAACATCAGTCCCAGGAGGTGGAGGACCTCGAACTACCTGAAGGAGTTCCACATCCTCCCCACTGTTGGCATTCTTCTTGATGGCCGTCCTCACCTGCCTGTGGACACCTGGCTGACGCGGCAATGAAGCGTCCAACCGTTGCTTTTTCACAGCTGGCTCATCTCCTTCCATCCTCAGACAGCTTGGTATGTCAGGAGTTGGAGTTGAGGGGTCAGGTTTGCAGTCAACCACGTGTTGCATTGGGTTGACGGGCATGTTGTGTTCTATATTAGACACCAGGTTCCCAATCATTGATATCTCATGGCCAGCTGAGGAGTTATGGTTATCTTGAGCCAAAGATATCTGTGGATTAAGTGGCAAGTTACAGCCTCTACTCACAGACACATGAGAGATTGGTATGTGACTGTGACTGCTACTGCCACATGCCTCTTGTTCCTCGGGTTTCATCATCATGGGTGTTGGTAAGTGGTGGTCATCTTTGTTGTCCTCCTCCTCCTCCTCCTCATCATCATCATCAGATGGAATTTCTTCTTCGTATTCATCGTCATCAGAGGTGCTGGAGCTGTCAACTTCAAAAGTACATGTCTCGATGTGCTTCTCGTAACTCTCCTTTGTTCTGAAACAATAATGTTTGTGAAGAATCTGATTCAGAGGTAAAATTGAGTTACTATTTACTCTCCCACCTAATATGTGTACCAGTATATCATATTAGACAGAAAATAAATAACATAAAGTTAATCTCCTTTGTCCTGAATGAATATATTTGCAGAAACTGTATAAAAGATTAGCAACCAAACACCAAGTACTGAATAATCTATAGTAGTCAAAAGAATGACATTAGCCTTCTACAATAAAAAAAAAAAATATATATATTTGGTTATAAAGCTCTTTTGCATCGTTAAACTTTATAATTATTGTCCATATACAGTAATTTAATTACCTGTAAAGTCTCTTGCACTTAGAGCACTTATATGGTCCCTCTTCCCCAGGGGAACTCCTAGCCAGACTCTGTTCCTTGATACGCATGGCTAAGGCTGAGTGGAGGGGAGGAGTGTGTGGTGATCTTGTCCTGTCTTCACTTGGACCCTCATCTTGGCTCTCGCTCATCTCCGCACTAGACGAGGAGCCATCTGCCGCCCCATCCAGCTGTAGCACTGTTTTGTGTCGATATCTATGACCACGTGACTTGGAAAATTCACAAAGGTTATTATTGTTGTTGTTGACAATGCTCACTGTAATGTCATTGTTGTCATCAGAGAATTTAAGCACCTTCTTGGATACAGAATTTTCCTTAGCATCTTCTTTATCACTACCATGTCCTTCAGCCTGTTCAGATTCTTTGTGGGAGCCACCAGCATCCTTCTGGCATCCCTCTTCATCTTCTGAGTCCAGGATGCCACTCCACTTTCTCTTTAGGCTTTTGGGAACCATGTCACGTCCCTCACCATCGGGTATTTCTATTGTCTCATTGATCTCAATCTGGACTGTCTCATATGGTTTGCTCTTCCTCATGCCACTTCTGAGGGGATATTTTTTTATCACCGTTTTGTAATTCCTCTTCATACATATTTTTTTCCGTCCACTGTTTCGGGAAGTGGTGTTACCTCCTTCATTTTCATCAGAGTTTCTTGGGGAGTGATGGGTTCCAGGGGGGGACTGGTTTGGTCCTGTATGTCCCACTGAGTCACTGTGTTCACTTGCTGAGGAGGACCGTCTGCTGTTAGTGGAGGGCATAGGCAACACACGACAAATCTGTTTAAGAGAGTTTGTTTTCCCTGAGCCCGAAGTACCTGGACTCTTGTGGCTAGAGGGAATACTTTGGGTTGATGCCTCACTGCCACTGTTACTGTCAATGTTGGTGTTAGTGGTGTCACTTCGGCTGCACTTCTTGGAGCTGGCTCGAGTACTGCGAAGTTCTGGGCTGCTCATCATGCCTTCAGAACATCTTTCTGGACTGCTACTCTCTGATGGGTTGTCATTATGAACAGAAGCTTCACTGCTGCTGCTACTACCACTGCTACTACTGCTGCTACTGCTGCCACTACTACTACTGCTGCTACTGCTGCCACTACTGCTACTGCTGCTGCTGCTGCTACTACTACTACTACTACTACTACTACTACTACTACTACTACTACTATCACTTTTGACATCACTATTGTATGTGCTGCAACTGTTTCCAGTATTGGTCAGGGTACTGTTATTATCACCAGATGAGCTTATAGCCTTGCCAGCACCAACACCTTGTTGTAACACTGAAGTGGAAGGCACAGGAGCATCATCTTGTGTTGTGGGAGGCAACTTAACCTCAGGCATGGGTTCCTTGACATCCGGTGTATCCTGGGGTTCAGAATAATTGTCGTGATGAGGTTGGTGGTCACTGGGAAGGGAAGTTGTGGTGGTGATGGGGCCTAATATGACCTGAGGATCGCATTCTGTTTCCTGAGCCTCCTGAGTCATATTTCCTGAGTGAGACACTTTCCCTGAGTCCAACATATGATCACAGGTGCTCAAGAAATCTATATCAAGTGGGCTTGGTCTGCCTGAGGTGGATGGGGTTGACTGAAGAGTAATAGGGTCACATGAATCAAGGTCATTCAGCACCAAAGATATTAATTCATTATCAGCAGGGCTAACAATGGCTGGCAAATCTGTGTCCAACAGCAGGTTTTCCTCCTCCACTGAACGACTGACTTTGTCAATAATATCATCAATACATTGACGGACATCCATCTCCACCAAGGCAGGTGGAGTACAACATCGATACACCCTCTCCACTGCTCTGGTTTTCTCTTCACTCTCCCTGATGCTCCGGTACAGAGGACAGAGGTGTGGGGGTATAATGTTTGTCTCGCGGGACTTCCTTTCCACTTTGCGCTCCTCAAGCTTCTTGAACCATTTTTTCACAGCTGCCATCTCCATGTGTACTGTCTCCTCCCCAAGAGAATGGTCTATAGTCTTATGAAATACAGTGTCTCCAATAACTGATGCATCATCCAAAGATGGTACCACTTTCTTAGTACGGCAAGTGTACGTCACTTTCTTGCTGGGGTCGACAGTACTCCAGAATAAACGGCTGCAAACAAAGTCAACTGGAATCAATGCTTCAGCACTGTCTGATTCTGGAATGATTCTGCCAAGATTTTTTATGGCTAAGGAGCCAACAGTTATGCTTACTCGGTTTCCAGGAACTTTCTTCCACTTCTTTTTTTCTGAATCCATGTCAACATATACACACCTGCTCACCTTAAAGTCATCTGACTTTTCCACACCATTGGAGCTGCTCTCATGCAAGGAACAGAATATTCTCTTGTCTTCCATGAACTGACAGGAAGTTCTTCTAGCACACATGAAATGGTATGTGGCTTGGCAAGATTTATGGCAGCAGCCCACTGTAGCACCACGCTCTATACAGGCTGAACACTTGATCATTCGACCCCGACTCACAGCCAAGTAAACATTTTGTAGACCCCCATCAACTTCCTCATAAACTTCAGATGACCACAAGCCACAATTAACATGTAGCCATTCATCTTGGCCAAGGTACAGCAGCCGACCGGAAGCATTGGGATCATCATCAGTTTCTCTCCCACACAGTACACACTTGCGCCTATCGGGAGGAATTAAATGTGAGCCTTTCTGGGGACTAGTTGATCGTTTTCTGTATACTGGGGCATCTCGAAGAGTAAAATGTCGATTACCAGACAAAAGAGTTCTAGTTATGTATGAATGATCTAAATGAGGTATTGGGAATGGCCTCTGCTTGTCAACCAACTCAAAGACATTTGCTGTCTTCACATCAAACCATGGAAAACATTCTTTCATATGCTTTGAGTAAGTAGCTTGAACATTACGTGTCTGACTGCGGTTGAGGTGTCGACCGTTCTCAATAATTCTGATCATGTCTACATGGAAATGAAGGACCGAGTCATATTTCTTTTCCTTCAATTTCTCCTTCACAGACACCAAGTCTCTGGGTTCCTCTGGGTCATCTTGAATACTCTCAATTTCAGTGTCAGTATCACAAAATGAACTCTCCTCACTGCTTACACAGTCATCATCAATGTCTTTTGTTATTTTGTCTTTGGGGCTGATTATTTGTGCTTCTACTTGAGCTAGTGTCTTTACATCATTGCTTTCATTTTCACCCTCCAGTAATTCTGTCGTGTTAAGCATCATTTGATTACGATCTTCAAAAAACAAATTCCTAATGACCCGAGCTGTGGCTGTTGTTTCATCATTGGGACCGTCAACTTGTGTGCAGGATACATCAGTGTCTTTCAATGCCATAATACCCTGTAGAGTCTCTTGGGTCATGCTCTCAAATTCCCTGTCCTCTGTTCTTGGTCTCATACCTTCCAACATCTTAATACATGTAAACTTTGTACTGATTTGTTCTGCTCCCTGTGGTATAGTCTCCTCCATCGGTGCTTTATCCTGTGCCATGGGTTCACACATTGGAGTCACTTGATGTTCCAGTGGTTTGGTTTTTATGGGAGATGAAGGGGATTTTGACTTGCATATATCTTCAAGACGAACTGAACACTCTTTCAGCTTTATTGGGTCATTGATGGATGACAAACCTGACCCAGCAGTATATGATCGAGTCTGACGACGTGGAACAGTTTCCTCCATGCCATCTGCATCACTGGGATATATGCCATGATCACACTCCTCTTGTATACTAGTACAATCACTCTTCCTGATACCACTAATAATATTAGCTGCCTCACTTTCTGGCTGATGTGTCTGTCCAGTAACTGACTTAATAAATTCAGCCATTTCCTGAGAAATGTCCATTTCATTTGTTTTTACAGAGAGCATCGTAGCAGAAATGTCATCATTCACTCCTGATGATGGGTTAATCATAGAGATATCTGAAGTTCTACATGGTTCAGGATGACTATAATTACCAGAATTCATTGGCTCCACACAAGACTCACTGACTCCTGGCACTGGATACGTGAAGCCCATAATTGCAACATCAGTGTTATCTGAGGGAAGCATATCTGTAGGTTGATGTAGTCTTGATAATGCTTCTTCTTGAGACACTGTCAGTCCAGGTGGTATTCTGGAATCAGGTAGGGGAACTTGGGGTAGTTGCTCGGCCTTTTCCAGCAGCCCCTCATCAAGTTTATCGAAGACTGTGGTTCCAGTCGAGGGAAGAGATGGCAGTGGTGTTGGTGCACCGGAGGAAGACAGTTTACCCATCGTTTCTCTCTTGACCAGATGCTTGGCACACCTGCTGCTGATGATGGCCTGTAGTACTGCCTCACATCCGGCCAGGAGCTCACTGCTGACTGCATCCAACCAGCTCGAAGTGGAATACATAACACAGTTCCGACATACATACTCCACGGTGTCAGGCAAGAAGCTCAGGATCTGATATCTCTCATTGTTTAGACCTTCACAGTGCGCGTGGACCCACTCACCACAGCGCCCACACTCCATCATCTGTCCAGCCAAGTAAATTACAATTAAGTCTCCACATTAACTCTTGGATTATTATGGTTCCCTCCCCCAACCCAGAGTCAAATTAGATCATCTGGCAATAGTCCAAGTATACAGTGGGTTAGGGTTAGCAAGGGGATGCACAGATGAGGTGGGCTGCTTGTAACAGTTTTAGAGAACTCAAGTTCATTTTAGTAATATGGCTAATATACATTGACTCCCTCACTCCATTCTTGCTTGTACAATAAATGTAATGCAAATTAGTATAAACTGCACCAAATATTTACAGTAGAATACTTGTCCCTCATTTATATGTTTAAATGCACTTATAACAAACATCTATTTTCAAGTTCAGGTGAAAGTGAACCAGTACAAGTTTGCCAGGTCCAATAAATAACCAATTAATCTGTATCAATTACATGCTACAATATATCTAACCTTAGCATCATAGTCATCATCTTCATAGCAACCATTACAGAGTGGACAGAAGTTTCCTCGTTCCCTGAGAGTGACACAGAGAGAGCACAGTGCCAGTTCTATAGTGGGTGGTCCCTCTTCATCTCCCAGACTACTTATCCACATCTTCTGACGCACATTGTGATATTGGGACACATTGGGGTTGTTGCAGCTTGTGCAACGTGTACATCTCACACATTTCTGGCAGGAGGAAATAGGGAAGGATACATTAACCATTTCACATAGGCATGTCTAATATCAGTATCTTACCAACCCTCTCATATGTGAATGACTTGGATGTACAGTTGCCTCAAGGTATTTCTTTACCCCCTGCGGTGGCTGTGGCATCGCTAGACATGTTTGGATCACATTCAGAAACAGTGAAGCATTGTGTTACCTGTAAAAATGATTCAACAGGGAGATTGGTCTCATTCATCTACTCCCGACACAAAAGAGGAGGTAAAGGAATACCTTGAGGCAACTGTACATAAGTATCTTCTTGCAGAAATGGAGTCAATGTCAACTTTCCCTTTACATAGCCATAGTTTCTGCTTGAAACACTGCCAGAGTTTAGATTCTTTTAATAATTTTCAATGGCCTCAGCCAAACCTTTAAAACGAAATGAAAAATAATAGAATGAGAAAAATAAATACCATTTTAAGAAAACTGGATCAAGCCTATAAAAATAACTACAATGCTGAGTACACAACCGAATGGAAGAGGAAGAAAGAAGAAAACAAAGATTAATCATTATTCTTTTATATTTTTTAACATTACAGTATACTGTACAAGAAACCATCAGATCTATAAAACATTCTAATATAACTTGTATTTTATGTGATGTAATACATCTAGATATGTAATGAGCAGGCAAAAAATATATATACTGTATATATTTACAAATATTTACATACTATTACTTTACATTTATACACAATAAAGAACAATTGTTGCAAATCTTGCAACAACCCGACACTGACTGGCGAGAGCCATGAGCAAACTTTTACCCCTAACTGAAATAATTGAATGACATATTTATGCCATACAGCTACCTCAGAAGTCAGTGTAATCGTCAGGTATACACGTTTAACCATTTCAAAACGGCTCTCATGAGATCTACAGATAGACTGATGCTCCACTGTCCTGTATGGATGATAAAAAGCAGGCTAACCTAAGAGATGATACTGACCCCTGGTAGCAGCGATGTGAACTTTAGCCTCTTTTATTATGATTACAGTATAGGACAGTCCTGAGTACAGTAACACATAATTGTTCTATAAATAGTAGTCAAGAGTATGCGAGAATGTACCATAACTGATTCATTCACACATTCACGTACTACCACTGTCAATTTTCCCTATTTCACATGTAGTAGTTGCTTGCTTCAATTATGAGATGCTGGACCATGACTGGAACCCGGCAGCACTGAGAACCGGGCACTATTTTAGGGTCTCAATAATTATGTGGTGAGGTGTCAAATTCTATGGACAACAAACACACTCAAGTCCAAGTCAAAGTTAGCCAATTACTGCAGCTAATACGGGTAATGTTGAGCCTCGATAATGTCTCATTCATTTAACTGAAAAATTCGCCAGAAAAATTTATTCTGGTAACAATCAACAGAGAAAAAACTAAGGCAACCGTTGATGGAACCAGAAGAAATAATAGCTCCCTTGAGTACTATATTATCAATATTTTTTTTTTATCACAGCAATAAAACGGAAAACTGCATTACATTACCTCAGGTTTAATAATATCCCATTCCAGTGTCTCAAAAAATAACTAAACAAACTGCCACAATCACAGATGAGGGGATTTCTGGACCTAATGAATGCAATCAGTCTTCCATATATGACACACAATTTTTTTTTATTACTACTCAGTGCTAAAACAGGACTCCAAATCTAAATAAATCCATACAAATTATTGGTCTTTCCCAAATAAAGGAGATCCCTGAGTAGCTTTACATCAAGAAAATAATACATGGTACAGTTTTTGGCACAACAAAATCATGGTAATGTTACACAACAGCAATAAATCAACACAAATAATGCATTACGCAGCCAACAAAATTCCTTCTTATCACTAATACTCAATACAAACATCACGAGTGGCTAACAATGGCAAAGTATAAGTGCATATAGTATATTAACTTACTGAACCTAACAGAATAAATAAATGATAATAATATAACAGCATAACTCATCAATAAATATAAATAACAAAAAAACAGTAAAAAGGTACCAGACTTAAATAATTCTTGCCCAGTTCCAGCAATGCTAATGGTTGATGTACAGTACAGTCATGGTCTATAATTCTGTCCCCCTACATACAACACTCACCACGAAGGAGACATATTCTTTTGCTCGACTATCGGCTTTTTCACATTAATGAATTTTACCACATTTACTTTTTTTTAACCAATACTGTAATCTGAATATCAGAGATCATAATTATAATAGGAGGCAACAAGATTTCTTACCACACCTGTACTGAACATCCACACAACTTACATAACTCTAACAATCTTTGGTCAATCGACAGTCTTGTACAAACACTCAAGATAAGTTTGGAGGTTTATCATGGCTATTGCAAATTAGAAATAGTTTCCAGTGTTTATATGTTGGTATTTATATAGCTATAGCATACTCTGAATCTAGAAGTGAAGAGCATTATGCTTTAGGAATTTTTCAGTTTCACAATTTGTGTCAGATAAACTTTAGGTGGTTGCACAAAACAGCTACCTGACCTATATTTTTTCTATCATGAAATATTATCAATAATCCAGCATGGCTTTTCTCTGACTAGCCAGCTCTGAGGCACGGGCAATATTTCTCTTAGTTCTTTTCTCTGGAAGCCCATAAGTGACATTACTAATACCATCACAAGGTCGTTTATTTACATTACCAGATGATGTTCCTGCTGCTTCCTGTGATGACCTCAGAGAGGTGATGAAGCCATTTGTTATGGCCCCTGTTCCAAATTTTAGTGCGTTTTCCTTATTGCTGAGTTTTTGTCTTTTACTGCTTGGAACAGGAAACTCATCTCCCAGTGTGATTTCTTCCACTCCCAGAGAATTATCATCCAAATCTGCCTCGGTTATTTCATGTATGAGTATGTTATCTTGGTTGACCAATGGGTCAGTTAAACGGGCGAGGCACACTTGCAGAGTACCTCTTCTATCCGCATTTAATTGCCTTTCCACATTACTTTTCATTGATTTAGAAACAGAGATCTTACAAACATTGATCTCTTCAGTATTTTCATCAGCACTTGATGCATTTTCATCCTCTATATCAGATTCTGAGGCGAGATCTATGCAATCCTTTAAATATTTTGAAGGGGAAGCATCACTCACAATGCTATTATCATCCTCATCTTCGTCACTTATTGTAATACATTTCTCAATATTTCTCTTTCTTTTTTTAACACCCTGAGGATATATTCTCTCACCTTGATTACTTCTCTTTTTCAAGACATTATTCTTCACAACATATTTTTTCTTATCAACATGACCATTACCTACATTAAGTTTTCTTTTAACACTTTTATTTTTGATATGATGCACATTCATAAGCTTCTTTACTCCACCTTTTGATTTAACAATTTTCTTACCATTCAACAGTTTCATTTTTTCTTTCATAACCTTCAAATTATTTTTACCTGGTAGGGATTTTAGTTTTCTGACTTGAGGTTTGAGTTTTTCCCCCTTACCTTTTAGCTTCAAGCCAACCAACTTTACTCTTCTCTTAGGTTTCCGGCCAATAATGCCATTATCTGTGTGCAAAATTCTCCTTGACTTTATCTTCCTGTCCTCAGAGTTAGTGGGGCTACAGGTAAGAAGAGCAAAGAGTTTATCAAATTCCTCCCAGCTTTTTGGTTGTCGACATTTTTTCCTTTGTGGTGTTTCATTCCCATCACCCACATCATCTATGCCATCATCTAAGACAACAAAATCTTCGTCACCATATTTAGGCTTGTTGAGGGAGCCTGGAGGACGACCTCGTCTCTTCTTCTTTCTGAACCCCAATTTTTTGGAAGCCAAGTCTGGATCAGCAGCCTGTGCTTGAGTAGCCCGTTCCTTTTCCTTGGCTTCCTTCTCAAGCTCTCTCTGCCGTTCTAACCGTATCTTCTCCTTTTCCAGCTCAGCTTTCTTCCTCTCTCGTTCACGTCGCCTGCTTTCTCTCTCCTTCAGCTCCTGGGCCGCTTCATGTCTACGAATTTCAAATATGTCCTCCCAGTCCAAATCACTCTCATCATCTGAGTCAGAGTCTCCCTCAGAGGCAGTCTCTGTGTCTGAGCCAGAGCCAGAGCCACTTGGTCGATTCTCAACAAGCCCCTTTGCTTTCATTTCTCGCCAAGTGAGGTAACCAAGAGTATCAAAATGCTCATTGTGGATAATTTGCAGCAGCCGAAAGTATGACATCTCGATTCTTTTAGTTGGATATTCAGACATCATCTTATATCCCAAATACAAATATTCATCTTCCCTCATGGACACAACTTCCTGCCCATTGAGATTGGCTGTTGGACTAGGTTTTGGTTTGTATAAATCAGCATCCCGAAAGAGTTCCACCAAGCAATCCTCTAAGCATATTGAATCCTCCAGCATATCAAATTCAAGATCCTCTTCCAATTCCATACTAGCAGTAAAATCAATCAAATCTGTTGGCTCTGATGGCATGGCCTCTGATTCACCAGGTGTTAATAAGATTAAATCAGGCACAGCTTCATCTTCCCCATCGTCCTCCCTCAAGGCATCAAGTTCTGTGTGCATGACAATATCTTCCTTCCCTCCCTCACAGTCAAAATCTCTGACATCATAAATTGCCGGCTGGTGAGGCCAAGACTCCCCAAGCAGCGCCAACAAGTCAGCCTCCTGGAAAACACAAGGGATAATGGGATTTCAGCTTTGTGTCAACACCAGTTGTAGTTCATGGCATCAATGCTCAGATAGTGCAGTAATATCAACTTTCATTCCATTCAACAACCTTTCATTACCATGTGAATAACTTTAGCAGACAAAATAGGTCTTCCACACTTTAACTGAGCTGCCATGAGTAAATATTAGACACAGCTGTCCTCCATATCCCATGTGATTTCCAAGGTGCCACTGTGAGTAAGCCAACAACTTAACTTATACCAATCTTAGTAATACAATTTCAACCAATTTAATAATAATAATAGAAGTCTTAATATGATTTTGAGGTAAGACACTTACACACACCTTCCTATATTAAGTACCCACAAAAAAAATAAAACTGAATCAGCTTTTTATGCCCTGTGAGGCTCAGAACAAAATGTTCATTTAAGCAACCAAGTGTGTTGCCTTAACCACCCCTTCCAAACTTCTTTGCTATGGCACCTTAGTGTAATCACATAAGACAGGGGTAGTCAACCTAAATATAGTCATACCTCCAATAACACAAAAATTTGCTTTTGTAATTGCACCGTGTTAAAAAAATATGTTACAGTTCACTTTATGACTCTTTGTAGTAAAAATACTAGTATCCCTGGTATTGTTTCCCCTTTCCATTTATTATTACACCCTACAAAGTACTGCAGGTATAATATATACAGTGTATACTATTCCAATAATATAAAGCAAAATAAAATTTGTATTTAAAGACAAAAGGGCTGACTTCACAAAGTTAAGGAGAGTGTAGAGGGCAGAGGGATACCTAACTGGTTGAGTGACCAGGAGAAAAAATTGAAGCATGATTGGCACAAAGCCTTTGATTTTAGTAGAGCTGAGAAGACTTAATCCACCCCGCAATTCAAGTTGAGACAACAGATTACATTATTGGAGGGTAAACTCTGTTCCACAAAATCATCGAGCATTAGAGGAGAAACGCATTGTCAAAACGTGTGTTGACGGAGGTATGACAGTTAATATTGTAAAGTATAGTACAATTGTGAACTAGAATTCTGAAAACCACCCTGGATAGATAAATGACAACAAAGTATGGTACCCTTTTTGTTGTATACATCCTAACAAACTCTCAATGTTCTATATTCAGTTTTGTTATTGTAAAAATCAACACTGCTTCCCATCTGGGTGGGTTTGGATAATTTGTACTTCAACTAATTAATATACCAGTTATTTATAATTATTGGCTTACTATAATATAGTGTTAAGTCATATCAGTCACTTGGGACCATTCACATCTGCCAATCCTCAGTGACTGTACCTCAGAGTTATAATCAATAAATATATTACTAGGTAAATTAAAACAATACTTATAATTATACTTGCCAAACCTGATAACTAAACACGAGTCATGCATAAACGTAAATCAATTAACTTTACCAATGATTGCCAATTTAACAGTGTGCTCCAGCCCATGTTTGACAGTATAGTTGAAGCAACATAACTCAATGACAGTTTGTGTGCATAAATACAGTATCATCACATAATGAATGCCATTTTCCCAAAAACTGGTCAGAGAAAAACTAACTAAATTGGCAACAATGCACACTCATGCCTGGTTGACTTCCACATGCACACAAACAAAGCCCAGAGGGTATATGCACTCACCCATGGTCGATCTGGAGTAGGTTGGCATGTGCTGTGAGCAAGGGGTCCCAGGCACTCCAGGTGGTAGTAGTTCCGACAGTCTGAGCAGCGGAGGAGTGTGTCAGCACCAGGTGCACCACAAACGTGACACACAGCACATCGTCGGCAGATCCAGAACACTTCCTCTGCCTCACACTCTGGACCCTCCCCATCCTCCAGACAATAAGGATGGATTCCTTCACAGCACCAGGCACAGTACAACAA
The DNA here is from genome assembly GCA_034508575.1 of Petrolisthes manimaculis. Classification (NCBI taxonomy): domain Eukaryota; kingdom Metazoa; phylum Arthropoda; class Malacostraca; order Decapoda; family Porcellanidae; genus Petrolisthes; species Petrolisthes manimaculis. The sequence goes on along the minus strand of JAWZYT010003176.1, from coordinate 91,183 downwards.
CTGTTAATTATAGAGAGAATATTCAAAACAAGTCAATTATTTTAGCTAATGCATGAAAAATAATTACAAATAATTATCATACCAAAGGCCATATTCCTAGTCACAACAAGGAAACCAACCCTTCCCAACTGTGACTGACAATGCCAATATAAGTACAGTATCAACAAACTGTTAATGTCTGATCTCTATACTTGATAATCACCTGTTCCTTCCCGACTGAACCACAGCGGAAACAGAGCACTTGTGGGTGAAGGGGTGAGGCTGTGGTAACTGGGTACCCAGTCAACATCATTTCATCAGCATCATAACCCTGCCAGTAGTCTATGTTCACCAGTGCTCCAGGGACAAACTGCTTCCCGGCTGCAATGTCTCCTCGATCCTAAAAAAAAATGGTCACACTTTAATAACTGCAATAACCATTGGACAGACAGATTTTCTGTAACAATATAATATCTTTGGAATTTTATCCAGACATCACATCCACAGTGCTGATGCAACACTCCCAGTCAAGAACATCCTTTTCATCCATTAGCACTGGTAAAGGAAAAAGCAAATAGTGCGTATATTTTACTATTGGGAAATTATTGTACTCCCCATCAAAGAACTCATCCATTTCCTACCCCAAAGAGGAATTCTTGTACAAAACGTCATTCATAAATTCAAATTACAATTATACGAATCAGCAAACTGTGGGGGTCAACTGTATTGGAATAAACTATTTATATATCATGGCAAGGATAAACAAGCAGAGGAAAGAAAATTTATTTGTAAGATGGACAAACTAGACAATAGCTTACCTTCAGATCAGGTTGGATGCGCGTCATTTGCCTGGGAATAAAGACACTCTTGTCCTGTAGCACAAGTTTAGTAGCCGTGTCATTATCTGGTTCTGGCAACTTTTCCTCAATTAACACTTTGCCCGTTACGACCTTCACCTTGCGTATTGGCTCCTTGATTAAGGGGACAGCAGTGGTGGTTGTGGTGGTAGTGGTGGTGAGAGTAACAGTGGTGGGTGTGGTGGTGGTCATGATGATTTTGGAGTTATCATGGTTGGCTGTGGTCTTGCCAGCCAGCCTTGGGTTGTGACATTTCCTCATGCTGTAATATGTTAAGAAATCCTTTTATTATTCTTGATCCAGAAGAGCTTGTGGATTTCCTTTCAGTAACTTGCAATATTTATCACAGACCTTTAGTGTGGTTCAAAGAATGAGTGACTAATTTATCCAAATAAGTTGAATTGGTTCAATAATCAGAAAAAAATGGTTATATATATATATACTTACACACATGGTTTCTTCTTTGTACCAGGTCCTCCATACTTTTTCATGTCAAGACAATTGGAGCACTTGAGACAGTTGGGTGTGGTACAACCAGGACACTTGTTGCACCATTGAGTCTTTCGTAGCACCTATCACAATAAAAAATACATAACATGTTCACTTTTCAATTAAGGAATATACATTATAAGTAGTCTGTTGTCTTACAGATAGTCTAAAACTAGTGACATATGTTAACTGAGTAAAGTTTCTCTTATATCCTATACAAAAAGTGTACAGGTTTATATTGAATGCACAAAACAAAAAGGTTCTTAATAAATTATTAATGATCAAAGGGTTACCTTGCCACTTGCTGTGGTGGTGACAGTTACTATCTTTCGTTTCTGTTTTCCTTTCACCACAGTGTGTCCACTACTGCCATTAATCCTATCTTCTTTCTTTGGCGATGGAAACACAGCCCGGGGTATGCCCAAAACCTATTGGAATGAAAAAAAAAAAGTTAACATAGTGAGTGGAACCTATTGTGAGATAATTATACAAAATCTATATTTGGAAATTACAGCTCCTTGAACTAGTTAGGGTTGACTATAATTAGCTTCGAGTTGGAAATAAATTACAAAAAACACAAACTACTGAGATCTAGACTCCTCAATGCCAAGAGTCTGAGCACTTGCAGCACCATTACATCTTTCATTCATATACCTATACCCTGAGATACCAACCCACCTGTGCTTGGCTACGACACACATGCTTTACTCGAGGTCCTCCAGCTTCCCCTAGTGTTGTCTCCATTTCCTCTGACTCTGACTTGCCCATAGGTTTGATATCCCTGATGGAAACCACAATGTTCCTTCCACCCTTGCTAGGCAAAGACACCAACTTCCGGCCTTCCTCTACACAGCTGCCAGAGTTCCTGATTGAAGTCTTGAGGAGGCTCTCGTCCACGTTGCTCTCTAGCATTCCTCTCGTCTCTGGTTGGGTGATACTCTTTCGAAACTGACGGACCACTTGTGATATCCTGGGTCTCCTGGTCTCGTCACCAGAGATGCAAGAGTCTTCTGAGGTCTTGATAAAGGCATCACTGTCTGACAGTTCACTAACATCTGATGAATGAGCAGAAGTTGATGTGGCAATTGTTCCTGTTGAAGATTCAGTTGAGGGAATTTTACTATCTTTATCGCCTTCCACAGAAAGGACATCATTAGGTTTCTTGAATAGTGGTGGATAATAGAAGTCTAAATTTACCCTAGAATTTCCAGCTTTCTTAAAGTAAGAAAGAAGTTCTATCCTTGATCTAAATGTCTGGCCATCAGGACTCTGAACAAGAGTTATCCTTCCTTCCCCTTTCTCATTCCATCTCACCCTTCTGCTCCAACCAATACCAAAGTTGTAAGTGGAGTACTTTTTTGGTTTGGGCTTTTTCACATCAGGTGCTCTCATTACTTCTTGTTTGGTCTCTCCTTCTGATACATTAGATGAAGATGTGGCCTTGCTTGTTACTGACACATCTGTGGTGGTAGTTAATCTGTCAGGCTTGGAATCTACTGAACTAGCTGCAATCTGCCCAAACAATGTCCCCTGAGTTGGAGACATGGCCTTACTGGTCACCAACACCTCCTTAGAAGTGGCAGATGATCCATCAGGCTTGGACTCCCCAGAAATCAGTCCAAACAATGTCCCCTGAGTCTCTTCTGGCATGATAATTGAGCTGGGAACACACTGTGGCTCATTTGTGCCTGTGTCCACTTCTATACTGTCTTGCATCTTACTAAGAGTTAAAGAAGTTTTGTTCTTGGATTTAGATGCTGCTTCTTTATAAAGTTTCTTTTTCTTTTTGGTCTTTTCTTTAACTGGCTTAATATTTAATGCCTTCTTGGTTATTTTCAAAACAATTTTTGGATCTTTCTTCTCACTAACGTCATCCTTTACTCCAATCGTTGCTACATGGGCAACCGTTTCCTCCTCTACTTTCTTAGAATCCCTACTCTTGCCCACATTCCCTGAGTCATAAGAATCATTAACTTTCTTATCATCATGAAAACTGTTTGGAGATGAAGGAGTTTCATTTTTATCTTGAACAACAGGACCAGGTGGGTTTTCTTTACCACTGAACAGAGGAGGGCTGCTGTGTAAAGGTTTAGAATTTTTATCATGACCAGGTGGGATCTCTTTACCACCAAACAGATGAGGGCTGCAATGCAAAACTTTGGATTTCTTTGGTCGACCTCTCGCCTTTGGAAATAGAGTAACAACTGCAGCCGCCTTCTGCTCCGATTCACTCTCGGTGGTATCTGTTACACTTGCATCGTCGGTTTTGCTTTTCCTGCCTGCAGAGAGTGATCTTGTTCTATGGACTGCCTTCTGCTGCTGCACTTTATGTTCTATACTATCTACTTCCATACTTGCAGGATCAGGAATGTCTGGATTTTCAGATTCTGCTTCACTCTTATTTTTCAATATCATAATCTTACCAAGAGATTTGCTTCTATTTCTCTCCTTTTCTTTTTTACTTTTCATCTTTAGCTGCTTTATCACAGATGCTTTAGGCTTCCCTCTACCCAAGTGTGCTGGTGGTATGAAGCATCCAGTCTCCTCACATTCTGAGGCTTCAGGAGACTTATCACTTGCCTCTGAGCACAACTCCGAGCTTGAAATGGGTTCAGTACTTGAAGATCCAGGGGTCTCACTTGAACTGGGTAGTGAGGCATCTGAGTATCCAGATACCACAGGAAAATACTTGTGTATATCATCAACCTTTCCTATCATCTGGAAGTAGGCACTCAGCTCTTTCCTTGATCTAAATGTACGGCCATCCGGGCTGTCCACGTAGGTGTCAAATTTGTTCCCCTTGAGTCGCCACTTTATCCTCCGGTTCCAACCTCCAGGCAAAGAAATCAGTACTACCTTCCCCTTGGCACCACTACCTGTTGTCTGGGAAGGCTTTGACTTTCCTTCCATGTTGCGTTCCGTTGTTGGCATACTGTTGCCAAAGAGTATTCGAGCATCTGCATTGATGCCTTGCTTTTTCAGAAACTCTTCCAATTTTTGCACACTTTTGAACTTTTCACCACTCGGACTGATGACAACGATTTCAGGCCCAGTCTTTCGCTTCCACCCCCCCGGCAAGTCCATCACGGAACCAAAAGCACCCCCACCTCCCGGGTCAAGAGGGAGACGTTTAGTGTGGCTGCTAAGCTCATCGTTCTTTTCTAACGAGGGTGGCACACTCCCTGCGTTTAAACTTCGGGCAAGACTGGTGGGAATTTGGTCTTTCAGCATTGGTGGCAAGCGTTTCCTGAGGCGATCGTGAAGCAAACTGGGCATAGAACAGGATATAAGGATTCTGAAGAGCCAGCACGCAGCACAACGGTCATCCTCATATAACCCCTTTATCTGGCATTCCCCTTTAGTCCTCTGACACTCAAATATTTCTTTGGGACCATCACTGGCTTCACTAAGGAAGGAGCTGCACACCTCACAGAATACTATGTTAAATTTTCGGGTGTTTCCTCCAGCAATATCACAGATGGAGCATTTCCCTTCCACACTCCCTGAAATGCAAGTGATGAGTTAATACAACATAATACAGTCTTGCATACTATTTAAAAATAGCTTCATAAACCTTTCACTCCATCCTATTTGTGTCATTCAGATATATTTCCATACTTATCAGCATAATATAATACAAACAAATTTCATACTAAAGTTATCACACTGGTCAAAACCATATATAAATGAGAAGTAGACCATCATAGGGAATAATTATAAAAAGCTTAAAATAAATTGTATGACTATAAGCTGTGTCAAAAATACGTATCTTACATTAAGTAAATAACATAATTTATATAGTACAGAGAAAACAGATATAGGTATGCTCAGTAGACGCAGTTTTCCCGGGTCACTACAAACCACATGTTGGTAGCACCCGGGCCAGTGTACATCTTCACTGGTTCAATACCCCTGCGCGAATCATCATTGCACACCATAATTATACTCTTACATACAACTCACTAAGCCAGTTTTACAGTAATTTGATTGGTTCACGTCAATCCACACATTTCATTCTTTATCATCAACTCGCCAAATTCACCAAGCCGTTCAATAATCAGTCAAATCATAGTTGTTACCAATATTATTTAACAATTTACATATTCAAAAGCCGGTATAAGGGTTCCATTAAATGACTCTGAAGCCATCACACCAGTTTTCATGATCTAGCCATAACCTTGCTTTTATACAGACCAGTAATAAGGTATTATACCTTCATCACAGAGGGGGATGAGTCTCTGGAGTGATGCAGGGTTGCGGATCTTCTGGAGGGTAGATTTGTTGAGGTTGAGGCGGGCCTTCCTAAGAATGTTGCGAGAGAGAACGGAAGCAGAGAGTCCAGGGGAGGTGTTGCTCGCAGGGGCTGGCATCAGCTCATCACCCTCACACTTTCCTCCCTGAGACATGGCAGTACAATAAGTAAATCAGGCTGGAATATCTTGCTGCAGGTATTGTATTTTACCTCATACTCAACAATGACATACAATTTACAATACTGTACAATATTACATTGGGAATTTTCTTATAACAAGGCAATTCATTCTAAAAACCTATATATTTTTTTTAACCAACTTCTAAATGGCACATATACATTCTCAGGAATATTTTCAACAGATGAAATCTGACAATGAAGGCTGGTACTATCAGTAATGCTATACATACTAAATTATATGAATGTACTGTACAAGCTTACCTTGACAGACTGTTTAAGTCTGTTATCCCAAGGTGATCGTAGTAACTTTTCTATTTTCTCCTTCACCCTGGACTCCTTGGGGTCACAGTGTTGAGGGGAGTCTGGAGGCTCCAATTCCACCTCCTGTTGTGGTGCCTCCAGCCTCCTCTTGGGTGGTCGACCCACCTGCCCCTTACTGGGCCCTGTAATTGCTTCAGTATAACGAGAGATGGTGCGACGCATACGATCACGCCCCACACCTTCTCCCGGCCCCAGCTGGCTCTTGCATGGGCCACGTGAGCGAGGTAGAGACAGGAACTGTTTGTGAGAACCGCGACCTCTCTGAGTCAGCTTTTCAAGTCTCTTACTTGAAAGACTAAGGCTATCTTCTCTCACTTCTGAGCTTTCACCAACTCCCAGAACATTACTTGAAAACATGTCTGTAAAGTCAGCGAATAATCTCTTATTTGGCTTGATAATTCTTGAAGACCTAACACTCATGGTAGGTAGAATAAACCTTTTTGGACTTTTCTCACCCACCACAGGAAGTGACGGTACTTTTTTCTTTGCCTTTGCTAATAATTTTTTTGCTAAGGCAGTTTTAACAGTTGGATGTCTACTTATTCTATGATTAGTGCGTTTTTGTGTCACACGTTTTGTAGATGATATCACCACAGCCTTGGATTCCTGCACACACTTTCCACTCCCTGGGTCCACCTCTCCCCCTGTCCTGCTCTCATGCAAACCACCACCACCTTCTGCCAGTACCACCATTTCTGTTCTGGCAGTCCACCCAGTGTCTCTCTTCTTCCCCTCACACACCTCCTTCTTCCGTTCATTTGTGTCTTTCTTTCTCCCTTCACTCACTTCCTTGGTTTTCCCCTCACCCTCCCTCAACTCCCTAAGGGCCTGATCCACGGCACATGCCCTTCTCCTGGTAACCAAGCCAGCATCCTCCAAGGCAACACATGCCTCCTCCACCCTCTGTGCCGCCTGTCGCTTGCTGCCCCTGCCCTTGGGTGGATCAGGATCAGGGGCAGCTTGTTCCCCCGACGGACTAACGGTCTTCTGGGTCCGTTCCGGGTGTATTGATGTAAACCCTTCAAATTCATCTTCATCCTGCAAATCATAAAATTATTTTAGACAAACCTTGAAGAACTTTTAGGTAATCTGGAACCAATACAACCTTCTAAATCTTATGCCATGTCTATTATAATACTCTAGTTTATGAATGATAAAAATTCTTGGTGCAGAGTACATTGTAAAGTATTAGACAGACAAATTAATGGAAAAACATAATCACTCAAACTTTGTTGTTTTTGGTAATAATGCAAAGATAGGTTTATTCTTTAGGCTACTACTATGTATTTTACTAAATTTATCATAATAATTATCAACTTTATCAGCTAATAATGTGACAAGTTTTTTCAGTATAATAACCCCATCATACACTGTAGTTTTGGGCTGCAAATGAACTACATATAACTGCAATGTATATGTGGAGTAAATTGAAAACACAAAGATAAAATGACAAAAACATTTATGAGGCTATATTTAAGGAAGACTTTATCAGACCTACTTATTCTGAACTTTCATTCATCGGAACAATCAAAATGGAAATGAAATGCCACTGTGTTACTAAAGGTGCATTAAAAACAAGTGAGTGGATAAAATTGCGTACACCACTATATACACATGTATAATGCAAGGGTATCATATATTATGTAGGATGGTCATACTCCAGTAAATATTACTAAGACTGTGTTTATCTCTTATTGGTAAATTTATAGAAGTACTGAGTTCACTATATTGTATATTTTAGTATCATTACCCACTATTTTGGACCATTCTAAGAAGTTTTCTTCTATGGTGTTTCTCTCAGAGATTTTACAAACATAATTTGGAAAGTAGTCTAACCTGACCTGACCTACCCTAGACCACAGCTGACTACAAGGGACCTAACTTGGGCAAACTACTGGGATATAACTGGTGTAAACTATCATAAAGCGATTGGGGCAAATTTCCGAGACCTGGCCAGATGTGGCAACTCTGCGTGGCCCTAGCCAAGAACACAGTAAGTTAGGCTACTTCTGTAATAATACACTCTTATTCATTAACCGTAACTTTGACAATATAATCAGGGCATTATAAGAAATTATCAAATCCATGCATTATCATTAAAATAATTTCAACCAAAGCTTTGGTTCAGGTCAACAGTAAATTTACACTTTCTCACCAAGCTTACTTGTAATAAATAACGAGGCCTGAACTATCTACAACTAGGAATGAGGCGTAAATACTACCACGGAACCAATCAGGTGTCCATATAATATTTGTAAACACTTTTCCTGTTGCCAATTAAATTACCTAATGTAACTCGCTGTTGTCAAGCTCCCTAGGCAGGCTTATTTTACACGTCACCATTTGATCCCATAGTTCCTAAGACAATCTAAATCATACCATCACCCAATAAGAATAATAATACCACTCCGTCATTCCCAGGTACATGTTGTTGTTGATAATTAACTCCGGGAAAAAAAAACTTTGGTGTAATGTTTACCCGGGCAACAAATAACAAACACTCCTAAGTTACAACTGGTGCCATTAATAGTTTACCTTGACACCTCACTTCTCTATCCACTAACCCACATCACACGCCCACGTATGTTAACCCAGTGTGAAGGATAAAGATATTAGTTAGTTAGTTGCATGCTATTGATTGCAAGGTTGTGGTGGCGCCATGTTGAGGGGGTTTTGGGAGTAGTTCTCACCTCGTCTGAGTCGCCGTATATTTGAGTGAATAAGTCCAGACCTTTTCTGATCTTCTTCGTGTATAACTCTTCAGGGGTGTTGGCTCCATAACTCCCGCGGAACCTCACTCTTTTCCTGGCGTTTAGTTTTAAAGCTTTGCCTGGGAATCTGAACTTTGCCATGATAAACTAAATACAACGGAAACTGAGGTGCTTGTTCCCGCGTGATAAAAACTGACTCCGGTTCCAATAATGCTTCCTCATATACTCACATTTTACACTCATGTCCTAATATTCAACATGACATTTTCAAATAAGAAAATTTGTGGCATTCAGAATTCACATTGAAGTGGCTACACATAATATAATTCAAGCAATATATAATTAAATGTTTGTGTTGTTTAAAAGAATATGGTGTAGGTTAAAGAATGAGAGAGGCGCACAAGGCCGCTGCGCGCAAGAGCCCGCCAAACTGTGGCGCTGAGGGGCGCGGGGGGTTATGGGGGCCTCATCAGGGGCGCCACGAGAATTCTCCCCCCTCCCATGCCTCAACGCAATTGCATGCACACATAAAGCTTATTCTCTGTCATAATAATTATTAAATATATATAACATTTTCTCAGAAACATTTCAATAATATAAAAACACGTGCGAGTGTTTGTAAACAATCGCCGTTTCAGAAAACGTTTGCAATGAGATTTCACAGAAAAGAAACACATTCCATTTCGCTTCAGATGATGCAATATTGCATATAGCTGTTACAAACTCGTGTTGAGCCAGACAAAGTCAGACACGAAGATAATATTGATTGAATGTCTGTATAAAATGTTTATATCTTGCAACCACAAGACGGAAACAATATAAAATATAGACGAACAATAACAAACGTTGTCGAGACGAAAGATAAGCGCGTGATTAATGTCAAAAACAACGTTTTCTTTGCTGCTTAAAGACACTGTTCAACCTGTGTGTTATTTAAATTGATGTGCTTGTATGAATAATATGTATCTATTGCCCCACTGATAATTAAAACGTACATGACCATTCAGCTTTAATTTCTTGATTGACAATGCGAGATTCTTATAATTGCTTTGAAAGAATTTCACATGTTTTGGAAAATCATATAAATAAGAATAATGATAATATAATCAGATTAGTTTGATGTGAGGGAGGTGATGTGGAGGAATTAGTTATAATCCGGCAATAGGTTATAATTAGTATACTTCTCTTTTAATTTTCTTTTAATTGTTGTTTCATTATTTGTATCAAGACAATTTCATGGTCCTTGATTTTCCAAAAACAAGCATGCACTGTGTCGGACTGTCAGCATCTGTGTCCTTCGGCATGGGGGTTGGACCAAGGCCATGTATAGTACTCAATGTACTCTAGATGGCCTTGGTTGAACACATTATAACTCTGTAAGATAGTCATAATAATCTCACCCCTGGATGTCTTCATTGATATCTCCATCGATTTTCATAAACGTTTTGGACACAATCTTGTTATGTCCCATGTCGTTACATCTGTCATTATATCTTGCGACACACAAATTAACATGTCTATAATCCTATTTTGTTTCTTGACCTCTATTCTTAGCTCGATAGAGTGAAATTTTAATACTTATTCTTCAACCTTTTTTATAAGCTCGAAGCTAAATCCACATTGATTTTTTCCTACGTGATGTTTGGTTTGTTGTATTTCAGGGTTAACATTTAAGTCGGCCATATAATTTCTCATTCCGTCCCTCTCTTCCCCAGACTTTCCCATATTTTCTTTTCAACCTATCCCATTCTCTTTTCAACTCTTCCCATTCTTCTTTCAACCCTTCCCATTCTTTTTCCGACCCTTCCTATTCTTTCGACAAAACTTTCCCATTCTCCCTCTTTTTTGCAGGAGGAGAATGGGAATAAGATGTACTCTATAAAATTTCCGAAAATTTGACTTTACGCTTGTTACCATTATGAAGAAATAAGACATTCCTGAGTGTGTTTTGGTTTGTTATCGCATTTTAAGATTGTATGAGCCAAATCACACGTGCAAAACTCACAATGATCTAATAACAATTAAAACAACTTTAATGAGGTTTTAGCCAATGAGCGATTCACGCCCAAATTCATTTTTATTTTTGGGGAGGGAGGGGGAGGTGATGTCAGTCAACAAAGTGTTATACAGTAATATGAGGCAACAGTCGTATTTTTTTTTTTTGCGTATCTGGCTCCACATACTGTCTGTTATGAGAACCACCATGTGACACTTAATGGAAGAGAGAGAGAGAGGTTAAGAGGAAGAATGGTGGATGTGTTGTTCAACTTATTAGAGTTTACGGAGAGGTGTATGAAAGGGTGTGGGGTATAGGAGTGTAGAGCAGGAAGGGAGAGTAGAGTGCGTGTTGTGGGTGTGGAGGGAATGGACAAGTTCGATAATACTGCAGATATGAAGTAAAATAAGAAAGTTCTGAATGATTGCTCGAGAAACGGAAACTTTGAAAGAGGAAGGGGGATAATCCTGTCGAGCGATAAAAATGGGAAGGTCAGGAGGGAGAAAAATACTGTGAGTGGAAGTAAAATAGTGAGAGGAATGTGCAAAGGGTGGTTTGTTCGTTTGAAGAATGAGGGGGCGGGAGAGGCAGTGATGACATGTATGAGGAAGAAAGCGAGTATGAGGAAAGAGTGGTGGGCAACGGGTCTTATAGGGGAAGTAGGAAATGAGGTGTTTATAAAATAGATATGGAGGTTGTAGGGGGGGGGGGGGATCTCAATTGTAAATGGAAACCACTGCAGAAATATTTAAATATAGGTGGGGTGGGTCAAGGATGAAGTGGATTTTGCTTATAATCATACAACCTGGCTAGGAAAAAAGAGGGAGACTTGCCAGCTCCTAGTTCAGAGTCACAATTGTTACTCCCAAGATAAGGTGGCAAGATAGTGGGAAGTCAGCTCAACTCAGAGGTGCTATATAACCCAACTAACTTCTCTTGGCTTCTAGTATGGAAGGATAATAGAAAACACAAGCTAATGATGACCACTGTGACTTTACTTATAACCATAAAAGGCTACAGTTGCAGATAGATATTACAAAGGGACCTCTAACCTTGGCAGTGCCTAGAGGATGGACGGATTAATGTTTGCATGTGATAATACTGAATGACTAGAATGTAAATGTTTTATTCCCTAACTATAAGAACAATCTTAAGCATAAAAAAACCTCCATACTAAAATACAGTTCGATGCATTGTACTGCATCTGAATGAGAGACCAGCATTGCATTCATTCATATGGAGTGACACTTTTTCCTGGGAGGGACTGTTGATCTGTATCATTATAACTGCATTCGACTAGCAAATTACATCAATGAAGAAATTGACTGACTAGAAAATAATGTACAACATTAACCCCTCACTGATGAGAAATAAATTGTTCTTGCACATTTCAAGAGCTACATATTACAGTCTAGAGTTAGAGAGGAAATTAGACAGAGTCCCTCAACAGCACCCTGATGCAGGAAATACTTGATTTAAAGAGCCAGATGAAGAAGATATCAGCATCTTCATCTTGCCAATCCACCACAAACAGATTATCCAAGGTTAAAAAGACCATTACAATAGATTTACATGCTACACCAGTAACCAAAGGAAGGAGATGCAGAAAGCTACGCACCTTAGCCTATACTACAAATAAGTAGTAGACAGCCGCCACAATGTTGTTGGAAAACAATTGTGGAACAGTTTAAAATGTTTACCCTAACTATCCATTTTAATAAAAGTATGTTTATGTAACATTTTTTATGTTTGTATGGTAAGTATAAAATTTTAAAATAATATAATATAAAATACAAATACACCAATACACCAACAACAAAAACTCCCCGTAAGGGAAGTAATGTTGAATCAAACAATATATTTGCTAAGCAAATTTATGATCAACATTTATGATTCACAGCATCTGGTGTTTGCTGCTTTTCTCCAGGTGTAGCATGTGAATCTATTGTAATGGTCTGTTTGTGGTTGATTGGCAAGATGAAGATGCTGATATTCACTTTAATGTCCACCACAGGTCCACTTAAGGCCTTTCTCCTCACCCACTTTGGTCAGACTTGAGGCAGAGCGGTACTGGCATTGGCAGGCATATGCTCTGGTATCACGGCGGGAGTCAAGGCAAGCTCTGAGGCGTGCCATATTGGGGTAGTTGTTTCGGAGGAAGAGGTAGTCTGTGTGTGGTATCCAGGCAAACCCATCAATTATTATCACACCGAGATCACACCCAAGACATCGTAGCCGGTCACAGGCCCTGGGGAAAGATGGATAAATTGGAAAGAAAACATTAATGGCATTGCAGCAAGAGGAGATGGAAAGAAAGGACGAATTGAATGGAAAGAAAACACACAGAGGCTGTATACAGTTTCTTGGAATTTACAGAGATTTCTGAAGGCTAGCTTTTACCTGGGTCTGCCAAGTATGGATATTAATTTGTAATGGACAATTGGGATGATTTGTTCCTTACTATTTTACTTCTCAAATTCACATATAGTTTTGTGGTACAGTCATTACCTTATCTCATAGCTACGGTAATGGCCTGTATTGAGGTAAGGGGATAAAAGCTAAGTAGCAATATTGTCAATACAAATACAGGTACAGGCATTTGGTTTTGAGCTAACCAACATTTTTAAGATACATATGTGAATTACCTTACTATTGCTTTACTGATTATTACAGGTATATTGGTCCACTGGGAATGTTTTATGCAACTATTAATCTAACTGAACAAAACTCACCTCTGAGTAGCACCCTGAGAGAAACCTTTCATGACAGCTGTACCACCAAGGTAGGCCACAGAACACCTGGTGGTGGAAGATGAGGAGGAGGAGGTGGACGAGGCATTACGGGCAGGGATGATGGCACTTGGATCAAGGATGGGTTGTGGTGGTGGCTCCAACTCTTCTAATAAGTCCTGTAGTTCATCTGTCTTGAGGCTGCTGGAACTGTAGAGGGAAGGGTAGTGCATACATAGTGTTAAGTAAGAGATCTATCACAATACAGTACATAAGATGTAGGTTTTATTAACACTGTTGGAGGTTGTAAAGAAAGACTGAAGTAATACAGTATTTAGAAGGGAGGGTGGTGGATACATATAGTTAAGCAAGAGATCCTTCACAATACATAGGATATAGGTTTTGTTAACACTGTTGGGGGTTGTAAAATGAGACAGAGGTGATGCTTATTCCGGCTTCTCCACTCTAAGTCTTGTTGTTCATCAGAGTTAAAAGAGGTACTACGAGGAATATCATGCCCAATGCTATTATTATGCCTTCAGTAAAATAATGCATTATATATGCTTTCAGTAAATTAAATGATAGGTCTACAATAATTAAAAATTTTAACGAGTGTAGACTGCAATAAACAAACATGAAGAGCAGCAACTAATTGGAAACATACAGTATATAGCATTTAGTACAGTCATGGCATATAGTCCTTGAACAGACTATCCCTTACACACCCTGGTCAGAGACTATGTGCCACGACTGTACATAATATATCTCACCTTGCTCCGTCTCTACAAGCATCTTTTTTCTTGGTGGCAGAGAAGCTTTCCTCCACTTCATCCAGCAAATCATCGATATCAAAAGCCGTCTGGTCAAACTCTAGGAAAGAAATAAAGAATACATGTAAATAATAAAATAATAAGTTAAATAAATAAAATAAGTAAAATAAATAAAATAAATAAAATAATAAGTAAAATAATAAATAATAAAAGCTTTTACGCACTGTACACCTGCTTTAGGACATTAGTATGGGTTTTCAATTTAATGTTATATATTATACATGTATGTACATTGTTTTTCAGTCACTGAGAACGGTATTACAGTACTGTATATGGTTCTTGAAAACTTTTGAATGCAACACACAACTTTGTCATTACTTTCTTATTTAACAGTTTGAGAATACCTCAGTGCCACAACCTTCTGATTTATAACATTAATAAAATAGTAAGCATATTTTGAAGCCTAGAAATAAATGGTATCTATTGAAGGAATTGCCATTTTGTAGCAGTGTTGCCAGATCCGGCTAGGTCCCAGTATTTTGCCCCAGTCATATCCTGTACTTTACCACAGTTATTTCCTAGTAGTTTGTCCAGGTTAGGTCCTGGTAGTCTGCCCAGGTTAGGTCCTGGTAGTCTGTTGTAGTCTAACTTTAAGTTAGGCAAGGTAAAGCTAATTTTAAAATGTTTGAAATAGAGTTGTGGCAACTTGTAAAAATAATCCGAAAATAGTTTTAGAATGATCAAAATTAGTGGGTAATGAAGGTAGAAAAACCGTAATTCTGCATAAGAGGTCCACCTGGATTGTTCACACATTTTATACATTTTCATGCATATTTTTACTCGTTCTATTGATTTTTGCCCATAATATTTAGGATAACTTTTTTTACCCTTACTTGACCTGACCTGACCTAACCAAACCAGGACCAAGGCAGACTACCGGGACCTAACCTAGGCAGACTACCGGGACTTAACCTAGGCAGACTACCGGGACCTAACCTGGGCAAACTACTGGGACCTAACCTGGGCTAACTACTGGGACCTAACATAGGCAAACTACTGGGACTGTCCAATGTTTACAATGGCAGGTAGACACTGAACTTAGGCTCTGGACAGCTGAAATTTTCGATATGCTATTATACCAAAAATAAGTGCAACCTCCTCTTAAATTCATTACACATGAACATATTACATTGTCCCCTTGTGAAATATACACAAATTGTAAAGCTTTGCCACGTGGACCTCTTATGCAGAAATACCTTTTATATATATATATATATATTTATTTTATTGCAAGAAATAAAACATCCACCAATAATAAAATGATAAATACAAATAAATAAATACAATAAATATTTAAAGTCAGCTTTAATTTTCTGTGGGACCATCTTAAATTAAACCTCTTAACTTACCACTTTTATTGCCGTGGGGCATAATAAAAAGATAAATTATATGATATTATATTATGTCCGGCAACTGTCCCTCCAATGTTGACAAGAGGAATGTAAACAAATCATCAGTGTTGCCAGTTCTGCTTTACGAAATTTCCCCAACTTTTAACATCTGCTGAATTTTCCTTTTTACCTCACAAATTCCCTGTTCATTCTTGGCGATAATCACACATTTGCCATCTTGATATTTCGTCTGATAGAAACTTCCTCATTTACTCTTGAACAATTTTTACATAATTTCCCATTGATACCTCTAATCATTAATGTTCCATGTCTAGGAAAAATTCTCCATAATTTGCAACACTGCAAATTGGGTCGCTTACCCTCCGATTACATCCATGATCCACTACTATGGACTACCATAATAATTTGATACCTTCTGATTGTTGTTGAGGCTCGCCTCCCTTAATAATTATAGCTTAATTAAGGTGGTAATTCTTTTTTGTTACATTGGAGTACCTTGATTCCTCCAAAGTATGTCAGGAAACAGGGCCAGATGGACGAAAGGTAAAAATTTACAATAGCGCCTCCAAGTTTTTTTTTTTTTTTTTTGTGTGAAATGTTTTACAGCCACTCTAACCAACCTGACCTGACCTAACCTAGACCTAACCCTAACAACCTTCGGTCCTAACCTTAACAACCTTCGGTCCTAACCCTGACAACCTTCGGTCCTTACCCTAACAACCTTCGGTCCTTACCCTAACAACCTTCGGTCCTTACCCTAACAACCTTCGGTCCTTACCCTAACAACCTTCGGTCCTTACCCTAACAACCTTCGGTCCTAACCCTAACAACCTTCGGTCCTAACCCTAACAACCTTCGGTCCTAACCCTAACAACCTTCGGTCCTAACCCTAACAACCTTCGGTCCTATCCCTAACATGAAATTTTATATTGTGACGAAACGAAATACGAGCACCAACTTGAACCTTCATGACGGTATTGTATATATAATTAACTATTATGTTTGCATATTGACATTAAAATGTATTTGGAGGCGTGCTTATAAACTTATACCTTTTGTCCCCTTACTTTAAATGGGAGGTGAACAAAACCCCACACCTTTTACAATAAAAAAACCACACCAGTGTATGATACTCTATCCTATCGCAATATGGACCCGGTCTGAAAAAAAAAAAAACTATTGAGAAACTGAACTTGCCTTGCGAATACCAAAAGTAAAATCATACAAAGGATAAGTCAAGTTACTCTTCATTAATACGCTGCCACCACCAGACCAAAGTCGATCAGAACAATTTGTCAATGTTAATAATACCCCATGGGGCCTTGTATGTGGGCAGGGGGGAGGGGATATATAGGGACCGTGGGGGAGGGGGATATATATACAATAGTGTCGGCAAAAAAAAGACGCTATAGTACCGTACAGTCACGATCAAAAGTCATCAGACCTGCTCTTTCTGGTGAATGAAAGTGAACCATTTGAGTGACTGTTATGAACCAATATTAGACTGTAGCAGACACCAATCACCTTGCGCTTAATTCCCCGTCCTTAACAATTCACCTGCCACTGGGGGCTGCCATGACACCTGCGCATGCAGCCAACCAAACGAGATTCATTCACATACCACCATCATGTTTTACAACCAAATCTGCCACAATGCTGATTTTTATTAGTAATAACTATACTATACTGTACACAGTACCTCCACTCGCATGAGAAAAGCACGTCTACTCAATATAATACTAAAGATATATTAATGACAACTGTGTTGCCCATTTTTACATTCCCCAGTCACACCAGCATCACTTTATTAGTAATATTCAGTGGCAGCATAACTACAGTGCATCCTTTTCCACCACTGACCTGTTGCAAGAGGGGAGAAAAAAAAAAGACGGACAGAAACAGCCAGCAAGCACGAAGTAATTACATAAATATCAAGAAAGGACAATAGAAATATAAGAGTTGTTTGGGTTTATAAGGGCGCCCAAACCCTTAAAATTTTCTACTGTCAACTTCACCTCATGCAATAAGGGCTAGCGTAATGGTAGCGTTAATTGGCATCTTTTGTCCAGCCATCAACCTGGGTTAGTTATTTGTTTCACTCAATACGTTGGAAATAAGGTTGTCAAAAGCTGTAAAAGCAAATAAAACGTGGGGGAAACTAGGGCAGCAAAATTATGTACAAACCAATAAGAAAATGAAAAAGGGACAACAAACAAAAGAAACTGCCAAGAGAGAGAGTTAAAGGCCAATAAGACACCACACGAAAAGCTTCCACGACTTTATTTTAATACTGCTTCCATGTGTGCTGTAGGAACTTGTAAGCAAACATGCATTAGAGGTACTGCATATGTGACCACCTAAAGACTGCTATGTACACGCATATATACAAAGCTGCTGTAACGCTGTAATGCTTTGCTACAGTTTCATATATATTTATATATATATACACATGGGGGATATATGACAGATAAAACCTCCTGGAAACACTGGATATTCATTCACTGAAGTGCCTCATCTCAACACTATGGCCTTAATGCTAGAACAAGACAAGGGCAGAAGATAGCTGGAGAAATGTGAAGCTCGACTTGCCAATTTCAGAGAAATATACATTACACAAAAAGGAGTCTTGAAGAAATATTAATTGTTGTAAGCCTCCTTCAGGCATAATCTATTTAATTGGAATTGTTACACACCTAACATAAACACTATCTTGAGCCCTGTCTCTGGCTCGCATTTCAATTTACCCATCTGGGATTGGGAAACTGGAAATGGGAAATCACATTAGACATTTCCCATTTTATTTTCCTGCTTGCAGGTGGCAGCCTCCAAGTGACAAAACCCCATGGAACCAGCACAACTTGCTTGAATAATGATGTAGTTATGGTGGAAGATAAATAGACAGATAACTTGAATCTTTAATGCTGTGCTCAGCTCAAAACAGTCTACCTAGTATCAAAAGCCAGTGAGATGGAATGCATGAAGCATGACAAAGACAGTTACAGTGTATCATCATTCTAGTGTGACACCACAGGGGCCAAATGCTACTATTACACTAATTATGAGCACAAGAGAAGACTGATATATATTGGGACGAGAAGAATGAACAGTTCTTTCTAGTCACTGCAAGGTTAGGGTTCTACACAAAGGAGGATTTAGGATGTATGTGATACAGTTAGTGTCTCGTGTTAGGAGTCCACAGTTTTCTCTCCTAATCTACGACTGGGTATTTAATTGCTGCCAAGAAAAAAACAAGGGCATGGAGCTCTGAATAAATATCCAATATTTCCCCAATCTGGGAACCCAACCATAAAAACAATCTTGCAATGTGAGTGGAAATGTGTTTTAAGTCCCCTAGCAGAATGAATATGAGACTGGTTTGATTCTCACTGTCCGCTCTCACACTAGGATCTGTCCACATTGCAAGATCATTACTTAAATAATGTCTTGTGTTAGGCCAACAAAAGCCTTAAGACTGAATATGAATAAACATATACAACTGATAAAATAAGGAGATCAAGAGTGTTGTATTTCAGAGAGAAGACTGATGTATTACAAGAATTGGCAGCTATTTTCACTGATTTGAGCTGAGCTACATGGCATTAAAGAGATTCACATTCAGAGCCGAGGGTAATATTTGCTTATAAATTTCTGATACAGTACAGGGCTTACAATATGCTGTCTGTGGAGACTACCAATTCCTCCAGACTACAACAAAATATGCCGCAAAACAAGATTACCCACAAGTTTACTGAGGAAGCCTGTTTTTTTGGCAGTTTGGAGGAATCGAAAGCTCCCATTTTTCTGAAAAATCTTATGGATCATAATCAAAGGCAAGTCTACCAGCTGTGATTATCTGTACATACACTATACAACAGTAAATCTCACCAGCAACTGAGCATACGATAACTATAAGCAACTTCCGTGGTTAATGGAGGAAAAATTTCTTCTCTATCAGAGTACATGTACTTGGTAAAATACAATAATAATGATGTGGCAAATAATGAGATTCTCTCTCCTCATTTCCCATACGTCTTTATTCATGTATGGTATAGAAAAGTATAATTATTCCACCTTAACCCGAATTGCCCCAAAGCTGTCTGGGAATATTACTAGAGCTACTGTTGATTATGCGCAAGATGTGAAGGCAGATATGGAAGATACAGGCTTTTCATGTTGTTTCTTAGGGTAAGGCACAATTTACAAAACCAACAACAAAACCCAAGCTTGTTTTTAGTTATAAGTTAAATGAATTGGAGAGAAACAGTGTATACCTGTCTGCCAGAGATTTGTGACAAAGGGCTGTATGTAAGAATCTCCGTGGCGTTACCAGTACGATAGCTCTGTTTGTCTATAGAGCAGTCATACCGGTACCATGCCATCACCAACATTACGAATGTTCTTGCATACGGCCTTAAGATCCATTGTTGTGTCCCAGTCCCAAACCAAACTGGTGATGTATATGTACACGTCTTCCAGCAACTTATATAGAGGATCTTTCAAGGGAAGTTCCCAGTAACAAGGGTCTTCCCATTTATCTTGACCGAGACCCTGGTCAAACAACTCTTTCCCCTCCGTTTACACTTAGGAAGGTCCCCGGTAACACAAGTTTCCTCTGCTGTTTCCGCTCTGGTTCTGTAATCCTCCTGGCTCAGTTAGCACCCAGCCAACTAGAGCTAGAGCTTTACGCAATGTGGTACTACAGCTGGTGAAGGTAATAAAGGAAATATAATGAGCCATGCTATTGTTATTTGAGGATACAAGTCAAGAACAGAAGTACAGTACATTAAATCTATGAAAATTATCACAGTTCTCAAATATGTGAGTATTTGTCTTGCAAGCCAGCATTTTATATTATCCCTTCAACTAAAATTAAACATTTAATACATACGACCACTACTGTTGCAGCACTGCCATGAGTTCCCATACCTCACCAATTACAGTAACTACTACTATATTACACATGATATAGTGCAATGGTCACACAGTAAGCCAGACCATTGGTAAAGTGCTCTGACTTGTCTTTTCTGCTAAACAAACTAATTCCGACTAGACTGATTGGTTCCTTATCATACAAATATAAACATTCAGATTCTTAAAGGAAAACAGAAGTGGCAGAAAATAAAAGAGTTATTCAGGGTGTGTTGGGTAATAAGACCAAACATAAAAATTACACTGCAAGTATACAATACAGAATGAGACAAAAGTAGGTAAGAGATATTATTATAAAGGCACTTTCCACCATCGCAACACAGGAAAGGGAAGAGGCTTTTCCATACTCCTAAAGGCTTCCTAATTACAAGTGCATACAAAAATACAATCTAACTAGTGTCATGTTCAGCAAAGGGCACGAGGCCGTTACACATCACGTGGCCATTATTCCACAAACACTCCAACTAACCACATCAAGCAAAGTGGTAAATATAATAAAATAATGATAAGCCTTTCTTGGTACAGTACTGTATACCTTTCCATATTTCCTTGTGGTGGAATGTAACGAGCAAGACTTGCAGTTACCTACTTGAAATCTAACATTTTTATATACACTCTTTCACTTTTTGTTTTTTTCAAGAAAGGTGGAATGTTACAAGCCAAGATTTAATATGATTCATTTCATACTTTGTACAGATTTCCAAGTTCCCTCGAGTTCCTTGGAAATCTGGAATGAACGTTTTCCTCTCCAATATCAATTCTTGACAGAATACAGTTGCAACCAAGCATTTATAACCACCCAATTGGCTTAACTTCACTGCTGAAGATGCTAAAAATTCATGAGGCCAGCATAATACCATCTCATTATATGGGTGGTTATGTACACTTCACCCGGCTGCAACTGTATGTGGAGCGAACTAAAGGATTTAACAACGAGCACCTATTTCCACCCTCCTCCATCCACCTTATTTAGGAGAGACTTGCTGTGTTTAATTAAATCTGCTGATATCCTTATCCACTCTGAAAACAGGCTGGAGAGGAAGGGTAGGGAAGGGACAAGGGGTAAACGTGCCAGTGAGATACCCGCAGGCCTCTCTTCTTCGAGTTCAGGTCTCGAAGTGGCAGTATATTGATGTGACGTAGTTGTACACCGTTTGCCAGTTGGGGCGTTCCGAAGTCATCATGTCGTTGACGTCCTGAGGGTAAAAAGATATAACCCCAAATAACAAAGGAAATTAATCAAAAGGGACATTATGAACTTTATAGAGCCACATCTATGATAATAATAGCATCACAAAAGAAACAAGGGCACAGCTAAGAAAAAAAGGGATAAGAGAAGTAAAGAAAAATACAAGCCATTATCCATATACCAGTGTAGCAGGCAACCTTTATGAATATGATCAACTTGAAGGTGTACTGATATACAAGCAGACAAAACATTTGTCTTCACTTTTCCTGTTGGTCAATTCCATTAATTCTAATTACCATTTACATTCCCACCTGTATTATAATCTACTTAGTATCTCAATATACAAATCTGACTGTATATTATAAGCAAGGGATTATTCACTCATTCTTAAGGATTGGTGCCTTGTTACCTCATAGAAACTCCCATTCAGAATTGACCAAAGTATAAAAGTAACACATTGGCTGGGAAGGAAAACTCATAAAATATTCCATAACCACAAACACACACACTGCTCTTGCACTCCCAACCCTATTTCACGCTCATTTCAACCTCCAAAAGTCCACCCCACTCTCCCTCTGATCTTAGCTTCCCAGCCTCCACACTACTCACCAGAATGTTTGGGATTCCCACCGACTCTGCGGCAGATATCGCCACTTGGAAGTTCTCTCTCTTGTTTTGCGGTGCTAGGGTAGAATAGTTTATCTTCTCAGGCAAATAAGTATCTAGAATTGCACAAAGGGCCAGGCCATCATTCCAACTGGAGCTAAAGTTTGTAATATCAACATTTGTGTAGCCGATGGTCTTGTTCTGGCACCATTTCAGAAGGGCATTGCGTTTGGACCCACCGTTCTGTGCAAGTGAGGCCAGTGGGTCTTTCTTGTCTACAACTGCAGTGATCTGATGGAAGAGAATTAATAATAATCACTACAAACCATAAAGGTTCAGGTATATGGTGTTTCTTATTTAGTTTAGTTACCAATGAATTATTTTAAAGAGTAAACCTTCTTCAAACAATAACTAATGGACACACTCCATTAAAGAAGACTCTAAAGTCTTGATGCCTTGCTCCCATCAGGAATATACTTTACAAGAGATGGGTATGTATGGCTGCAAAACCTCTTGGGTACAGTACTTATTCCTTCCACACCGAATCTGTTTTTCACTCACTTAAACTGAATTAGGTCAATACACTACCTGTCCATAGCTATTGCGCCTCATGGTTTGGTCGAGTTTGTTGCTGAGGATGGATGATATTGGCTTGCCGACTGGATTCTCGCCTCCCACTATCTTTCCAGAGGCCTTGTCAGTCAACTGCGACATCTTGACGTTATCGGAGAGGTTCGACGATCCGGTTGTGGGCGTTTTATTATAAGATGGCTGTAGAAGAGGATTGGTAGAATTTTGAGTGGTCGTTTTGGTGTAGGAGGGATTGGAAGACCCAGATGGGGATGTCTTGGTGAAAGATTGCTGTGATAGTGGTGATGGGTTGAGTCCCTCTGTGAAGGAGTTGCGTTGGAGAGGCCTCAAAGGTGCAGACACTGATTGGGACCCGATTGTGTTGCCGGAATCTTTTAGAGGAGATGAACTTCCACCTCTGATGACACCCTGCAAAAATGTCAAGTGAAATTTGAAGTTAGAAATTAATAACAACTATTCAAGTATAAACAAATGTAATAATGGTATTTAATAAACAGAAGTGATGAGGATTTAAGGTGTTGAGGGGTGTTTGCTGAAAAGCAGTGAGGCCTTTATTGTATGGAAGTAAAGTTGTGGTACCTGATATGAGAGGCAGACCTCTGGTTAGATGGCAGAACAGAGTGGAAAAGTATGTGAGGGAGAGAAACATGAAGGGCTTGACCAAGTAAGGAGGGAGTGTTGAAACAGGGAAAGCTGGAGAAACACTTCTGCCATGGCCACCCACTTGGTGGGGAGTTCCTGGAGGGAACGAGGCTTCGGAGCTATAGACAGATAGATAGAATAATGGTATTCTATGCAAGCAATACTGTCATATGCATCACAAAAGAAATTTTATAGTATACGAGTTTCTTGTGATACAGACAAATGGTTCTAGTAAACATCTTACCTCTGTGTCCGCTCGCTTGAGACTGGGAGTGGTGGACTTGTTATTATTATTATTGTTGTTATTGTTATTGTTGATGTTGGGGCCCTCACTACCAGTGCTACACAAGCTAGAGGTGGAGGAACTTCTAGATCCGGCACGGGTCTGTTTCGTGGCATTCTCTAGATACTCTGCAAACCATAAAACCAAATTACAATATAGCACGACCTGTATATGAATGGCAAAGTGGAGGGGGGTGGTTATGTTTGATTGATATTGGGACTATGCAATCAGTTGAGAGTGGAAAAGAAAGTACCAGGCAATAAGAGAAATTGAGGAATGGAGTGTATGTAGAATAGTATCGTAACTCACCAATGAGGCTCTTAACCCTAGAGTCCCCTCGAGCCAAGGGTCTGGGGTTGTTGCGACGGTCAGAGAGGATGGTGGGGTCTCCATTAGGCAGAGAGGCAGCTACCGTCCTCCCTTGTCTCCTTTCAACACCACTACTGCTGCTCTGGGACACACTGCTACTGCTGTTGTTGCTGCTGTTATTACCAGTGGTCTTCAGTGCTGGTAGATAGAAAACATAATAAGGAATAGGAATGAAGTCTGGATTCACAGTGCCATGAATCAATTATGTGGATATAGTCACGGAACACTCTGAAAGTCAGCTTTGAGTCGACTATTGAGAGACAATGACTTAAGCACTGTCTTGTTATAAGCTTTTAAAAATGTATATTTTACTGTAATTACAAAATGGACATAAAATTGAAGACAACCGTACTTCTGGCTTTCTCAAGATCATTTGCCAGCTGCCTAAGTCGGTCCTTGAGCGCAGTATTCTCTTGGTTCAGTCTCTCAACATCATGTTGGGCCTCAGTCTTAAAATCGTTGGCGACCCGCACAGTTATCAGCAAGTCATTTCGGAACTGTTCCCACTCCTCCACCTGTAGGATTCAAGGTTAATCATCAATTAAAATAACCCAGAAATATTTCACAACTCGACACAAAAAAATATTTTATCAGCTAAAAACAAAGATGTAACAGTAAGCTAGACATCATAGAAAGGTCAAATGTCACACACCTGTTTGCTGAAGTTGGTCTTTTCCTCGGAGATGCAGCGGTCCTTCTCATTGAGCTTCTCAATAACCTCTGCCAGCTTCTTTTGAGCATCAGAGAGGTTGGCCTTGAGGTCACGTTTGTCCTCCAGGTGATGCTGACAGGTGAGTTTGAGATCCTCCACAGTGGCCCTCAGTGCCTCACATTCCTGGTGCAGCTCGGCCCTCTCCACCTCCAGCTGACTCTTCTTCCAGTCGGCATCCTCCAGTTGGCTGCGGGCGTTGTTCCGCGCCACCTGCCCACGGCCCACACCAAACTGAGACTGGTGTGATTTTAACCACTCTTTCTCATCACTAAAATTTATGTACCTATGCATACAGAGCACTTTTAATACCTGGAGAAAATACATCATCTTTATCTCACTTCTCAGCTTTTACAGTGTTATAGTGCAAGTCAAAACAATTAACACCAACTCGATTATTTATCCATAATATTTTATTTAACAACATAATCAGCTGGAAGGGAACTGGTGTACTTTTCCCACATACAAGAAATGCACTATATATGGAAGGAATTAGCGCTAAAGATGGCTGTATAGGCAGAGAAGAATAATGCAAAACTGCATGGAAAAATTAGTGCTTTGGATAATGTTATAAATACATAGAAAATTTAGTGCTACAGAATTTGCTATAATTGTATGGAAGGAAAATTAGCACTAAAGTCTTTGCTATTAACTGTTCAAAACTTTGCTAGTAGCTGCATAGAAATGTTTGAGTCTTAACCACTGCGGCACTACAGACAGAAAACTAAGGTGCAGATATATACAGTACAGTAAGATTTCAGCCCAGGCCACTATAGAGGAGTAAAATAGTACAGCACATCTGTCCTGATGTTAAACTTTTAGAAATTTGAAGTTTAGCTCAGAGAATATTAGTAGCTATGCAACATTATTACAACAGAGAAGCATGATCTAACTTTACACAGGTCCCGTCTCTGCAACATGAATTCATGGGCCCGATAGTGAGTGATCAGTACACCATGAAACTCTAAGAAACACAGTCCTCCATCCCGTTCCCTCATCACTTACCATGAGGTCGTCCTGCAACCCTGAGATCTGATCCTTGAGCCTCTCATTCTCGCAGGCGGTGGCGTTGGCCTGTTGTTGTAAAGCTGCAATTTCCTTTTCCAAGGAATCTTTCTCCTGTCTCACTCTGGCTAGGACATCAGGCAGCTGGCTCTTCTCTCCAGATATCACTGCTGCTTCCAACTCAGTGATCTACATATTAAAAAAAATACAGTATTATCACTAAAGATTTCCAATACATTATAATATGAAGTCTACTATACATGCTTCTTGTTATAATTTCATGATTTACAAATACAAATATTACAATGCTGTATACTGAAATAGGTAATCTGATAAAATACTACCCACTACAGTACATTCAATATTTTACTCACTTTCAAATTTCAGGAATAAATTTACTGGTTTTCTATGGAAACCTTGAAACTCAATTTGTAACTCACCTTCTCTTTGGCTGAGTCTAGGGCGGTCTTGAGCCGAGTCACTTCTATCTCTGCAGCCTTGAATAGCTCCTGGGTCTCTGCCAATTGGCACTCTGCTGTCTTCTTGTCACTGTTGGCTGACTCCACCATCGATTCCAGCAGTTTCATCCTGATCAACACAAATGCAACATCATACATCATTGTCCAAATATGTACAACAAATAATACAAATAATTTAATGATAGTTTACAAAAGTTATAACAGAAAGTCTGTTACTCTTCCTACAAAGAATTAATGCACTTATTCCTCATCACTTCAACAGAATCATAATTCATATTTTTTTTTGTATACTTTTCATAACATTTACATAAACTATCAA
Organism: Petrolisthes manimaculis; assembly: GCA_034508575.1. Lineage (NCBI taxonomy): Eukaryota > Metazoa > Arthropoda > Malacostraca > Decapoda > Porcellanidae > Petrolisthes > Petrolisthes manimaculis. The sequence goes on along the minus strand of JAWZYT010003176.1, from coordinate 64,366 downwards.
TAAATGATATGCAGGAGCCAGGTAATTTCCGTTAAGGTAGAAATATGCATTAGTGACCATATTTGTTTGTGTTCACTCACCTGTCTCTCATTAGCTGAGAGTCCCTGTGGAAGCGTTCCTCTGCCTCCTTAGTGTTGTTGATCTGTTGTTCCAGCTCGTCTTGCTTCAGCTGCAGTAACTCACCATCTTCCTGGGCACTCTGAGGGTATTGATAATTCTTTATTGGTTGTATACAACAAAAGTCATGGACTAGGTAGTAATGACTATTGAAGTGAGTTACAATACCCTTCATTTATCCATACGGTTTGGCACCTTGTTTCTTAAAGGTTGGCCATGGTACAACAGCAACAATGTCTCCATCTCATTAACAAGGTTTTACTGTGGGCCTGACTATCCATCCCAAAGCCCCACTCCTTGCCCCCAGAATCCCCTTTGATATTGTATTAACAAAAAAAAAAAAAAACATTAACTGGGGTGATGATTTTTAGTACATATCACTATTGCTACAAACCTTGAGTAGTTCCATTAGTCTCTGAGTCTTCTCACACTGCGACAGGTCTTGACTATTCTCAGATTGCTGAATCAACATACTCTTAAGGGTATCATTGTGGGACCTGGACTCATTCAGCTTCTCTGTCTGCTGTGTCAAGGACTCCAATATCACCTGCAAAAAGTTAGAAAACAATTTTTATTTTGAGAGCCACTGGGTACAGAATGTGAACTGACAAAAACAACTATGATTTATTTAGTCAATTTTAGATGATATTGTATAGTTATAAGGTATCATTCAATCATTCCTATATTAAGTGATTTTCAAGAGGGTTTGATATCAGTGCCCAACAGACTTAAGTGAGAGGTGGCACTGTACCTGTTTCTCTTCTTGCAGCTGCTGATTCTCTAAATGACACTCAGACAATTGCTCCCGCAGGTCGTCCAACTCCTGCAGGGTCGCTTGAAGTTCCTCGTTCGTACTGATGGGATAAATGAGCAAATATTAGCCATGGTTAGAGAATTTTTATATGAAAAATTAACACTGAAGAGGAGCTATACCAACAAGCAGTCAACAAATTCTTCTTCACATACAATGTTTATCTTTTGTAATCTGGTAATGGAATACTTTTACTTGTTATTGTTAACAATGGAACCAATGTATACACACTACATTGGTAACTACAAGTTACTTTACTAACTACTGGATCTAACTTTTTCAAAATGATAATGGAGTTTCATCACTGGACCAAAGGAACAGCCAACAACTTGAGTACAACACTTAGAATAACATGAAAACCTACCTAACATTAAAAGGACTGCCAACAAATGGTTCAATAGAGTGCATTGATTCCTCCAGAGTGTGCCAGGAAAGAAAACAAGATTAACAAAAATAAAGGTGGCTACTTGCTTGGAATAATTTGGAGGAAACAGTTACACTAGATTTACCAAAACTATACCACTCCCTTTAAGCCCAGTCAAGCCACTTTGCCTCACCAATAGTGTGTCTCCTCCATCTGGTGTATACGGTCCTGGAGACAAGCAACTGAGACCTCGGAGACACTGGAAGTGCTCTTGTTGTCCCACTCTCCTCCCCGCTCCCCACACCATCCTGGGCCGTCTCCGCCATTCTGAGGAAGGAGTGATGTTCATGATATCGCATAGTTCTCATGGGAAAAACTCAATAAAATATCAAGTACAAGGATAAGTGAATGGCACACACATTGTATCTAACTTCACCTGGGCAAAACTCACTATGCACTAAAATATAAAGAATTGGGCTACTTAGAGATTGCCTGCCGCAACCTAATATTTCCTATCGTGATTTGCCTAAATCTGGGTTACATTGGAATAATTTAAGTCGCAGCGTCAAAAATTTCCACAAGTATGACTATTTTTCAAATATGTTTTACCATTTTCACTAATAATATCACGGGAATTTGTTCTTTTTCCTTATTTCCGTAGGTCAACCTGGCCTTCGTTGGGAAGCTCGAGCGTCTACTGACATTTTCACCCATGTCACAAGCCAGCATATTAAATTAAGCTGCTTTGCCTGTAAGCCTCTTTTCCAACATTTCTTCTCAACCCCCCCATGCTAACTATCATGTTGGATTGTAGACCCAGAAATATAATACAGTACAGTATATATATTTGTCATGTGAATTTTTATTAGCAATTACAAATACTGTGTTGTAATAAAGTTTATGCTATATATAGGCAGTTTAAATAAAGTTTTACCTATTTTACCTGTTCAAAATTAAGCTATTGTTTAAAATTGGGCTACTTTTTGGCTTGTGCCGTGACTTGTGGAGGCTGCCCACCGCGCTTTGGCTACAAAATCATGTAAAAACCTTGTGTATGGCTTGTGACAGTGAATGGCAAACTATGCTGATTGTGTTTGTGGTATCATAACCTCACATCCCACTCCTCCCAAACCACTTCAGTTGGTAGGATAGAAATATTGATCCCAGAGTACCATTTTAAATCCATTTAGAATGTCAGTCATTATCATCATCCCTCCCTCACACAGAATACCCACACATCTGACCTACATTTCTGAGTAATTTAACATGGATTTTGAAGGATGGTGAGGGCGAGGCTGGTGCACTTTTCCGTCTCTTGGGTGAAGTCACTAGTTTACGGAACGCCTCTTTGGAGATGTGTTGGGGACTTTTCAACCGTGAGCTCATTGTGTCATCTCAAAAGTACAGTATGCCTCAGTATTTAAATCAGTATTCCAGTTCATTAATTGTGAGGCCAGGCAGAAGTTAACTTTAAATATGGCCTGAATATTTTTTTCTCTCTTATTTTCCAGTGGGATGCATTTATACCCTCTAAACTTATTTTGATTTATCCACTAAACAACAACTTTGTTTCTTATTAGGTCTTATATTTTTTCTTTAACTAACATTAGATTATTTCAAAAGGCACAATAAAAACCACACCATCCAGAGGTCACTGGAATGCGGCAATATAGTAAAATAAAACCCTGTTTTCTTCCACACAGATCAAGCAGCACAGTAAAAATCCCAAGTGTCTCTGAGAGTAAGGGTTGGGAGTGTATGTGTGTGGTGGTCTGAGGTGAGGACTAACTGCCACTCCCATGAGACACTGTATACACTGATATCATCTCCACACTGATAACATCACCTTCACAACAATCTTATCTTTACTATCTCTCCCTGAACCAAATACAGGCTCTTTCCATTGGTGAAATTACCCTCTATAAAGCATAATTTTAGAAAAATTGTAAAGAATACTAAAATACACTGCAACAAACTAATTTTGATCTCTGCTGACTTTATCATAATGCAATCACAGTTCAAACTACAGGGTGTATCATAGTCTATAAGTCTGGTATAATTAGGGTAAATGGAGGTGTTTGAGACAATTGGTGACATTATGTACTGTACTAATTAATTCATTCCTTTTCAGTTGCAACACTCCCCATCCCATTACTTCTGCACTGCAAGAATGTATGGTAAAAAAAATATTAAATAGAATGACAATGGAAGGGAACTTATTATTCTCAAAATTATTCCGAGTTAAAACACCCTCAGAACAAACAAAATCTTGAGTGAGGCAGATAACGCTAAGCTCTTCCGGCAATATTGTAAATTCCATTGGCTTTATTGGTTCAAAGACAATCAACTGATAACAGCAGCATTGTAACTTGAGCCTAACGTATTGTAGGACTGATAAGTGGCAGTCACTAGGTTTTATACTGTTATTCAAAACACCTTCAGAATGAATTACAGAAGTAGTCTCTGATTTATTTTTTATGTATAGTATAGGAGATTGAAGGTTCATGAGTATAACAATAAGTAGTGTCATTTTGCATTACTGTCACATTATTCCCAAATATATCACAACATGCTCTTATTAGAAAATGCCTATGGTACTAGGGAAGGTCATAATTCTATTGAAGATGATATTGGGAATATACAGTGGTCTCCACTAGTAATGAGCACAGGATCTGTGGGGTTTGGCAAAATGTGGCACCACTGTGTTTGTTTACTTGTAGTACTAGTATATGAATAGACATACTTCACTCCTGCTATAGTCTCCACCTCAATGTTTGCATGTTACCAGTGGAGGCAACTGTACAGCAGCTAATTCATCTCTGGACAAGGCTCACTCACCTGTGATATGGAGCAGACCTTGTTGAGTAGGAGCTCCTTCTCTTGGTCTGAGAGAGGGGAGGAGTCGAGAGAGACACCCAACTGCAGCAAACGTTCTCGCAGCAGCTTGTTCTCCGCCGTCAGTGTCTGGAGGGTGTTGTTCAGGTCTGGTTGGTGGTGTTGTGTGGAGTTTGTGGTAGTACTAGTGCTGCCCCCTGTAACCAAACAAACATACCTCTTCAATTTGTTCATATAAATACACACTAGAACAGTATGTGATGGTGGTGTCGTGCAGAAGATGTTGTGGTGGTGTTAGTGATCCCTCTGTACAGTATCCCTTTAACTTGTTCATAATGATAGGGACTGGTATGTGTAATTATTTGGGATACCACTTTACACATCCTCCACACTCCAGCTGTTAGTGGTGGTTATTTATAAGGAGGAGGATGTATTGGTGCTAGAGCTGTCCTCTGCATCCAAACAAACTCATCACCTTAACTTGCTCATATTTATGCGGAAGGGTAGGTGTGATTATTTGGGATACCACTTTGCAATTCTTTTACATTCTGGAAGCTGGAAGTAGTGGTGTAGTGTGGAGGAAAAGAGGATATGGTGGTGCTAGTGGTTCTCTTTGTAACCAAGAAGTGGATGTGGTGGTGCTAGTGCTACCCCGTTACCATACCGACAAACCACTTTACGATTCCTCCACACTAATCCGGTCACAGGCCCCATCTCTAAGGTTAACCTGGCCTATAACTCTCATTCCTCTGGCTAAATTGGACCATAAACTTTGGCTGACCCTGTAGTAACCTTGGCACATGAGTCCCATCCCAGCACCTGTACATAACATCTTTTTAAGAGGGTAATACACTTGTGGTACATTAGAACACCTAGAATCCTCCAAAGTATGCCAGGGTATAGGACAAGATTGACAAAAATAATTGTGTCCTGCTGCTTGGCATTAGTTTGGGAGAATCAATTTCCCCAATTTACCAACACTGTACTATCTATCACCTTACCTAATTTGGTACATAGGCTCCATATCTGTACCTAACTTACCATGTACAGTACACAATGAAAAAAACTATTGTGCAGGAGGGGTCTGAAGGTTTTGAAAATTATGGGGACAGCTCATGATGCCCAGGGTATAAACAAGCTATTTTTCAGTATCCATCATCTTAGGTGTCAAAATGTTTCACACAAGAATTGCACCGATAGATTTATTTTTTACCTTGTGTACTTCATGCTCCTTCATAGCAAGCTAAGTTGGTGTGTATACCCAGCCCTCACTTGAATGATAAGACCGTGGAGTTATGCTAAGAATGTGAAGATAAGACCTCGGGAAAGGAGCACAAAAATTACCTTTATACTGTCACTGCTTAATCGTGTATAACGTGTGTGTGTGTGTGTGTGTGTGTACTAACCCGTGTTGGCAGAGGACATCGGACAACCATCCTGGGACAACTTGCCATTTTCTTCATCACTTGCTGCTTCCCGCTCTCTGGCAGACTCCTGAAACACAAAATATAAACACATTAACATTTCTGAAGGAAGGAATAGACGAATGATGGTTGGTGGTAGAGTTTAAGGGTCATGGTGCAATAAACTGAGGAAAAATGTATGTTCCAGTACACTACCAGTTTAGAATCCTGATGAGACTTTGCAATGCTTTTAATTCACAGTCGCAAGCACACAAGTTATACATGCATGAATATAATACCGGTAACTCATTAAAATACCTCCTTTGTATTTCATCGCTTTATACAGATCTTATGTATTATATGTAGTGCATTTATTTAAGTTATATACAATGATATGAACCGTACTATATAATGAAATGGCATATTAGTCTGAAAATGGTTATATTATCAAATTATCCAGGAAACACGGAAGCACACCAATATTGACATTAAGTAAACGCACGCAAAAATAATCTCTCTCACACACACACACACACACGCACACACACAGTCATCTCACTTCACCCTTTGCACACACACACAACGAATAGAGTAATAGACGAATGGAATAAATTACCAGAAGTATTAGTGTGTGTCAAAAACATACATAACTTTAAAGAAAAATATGATAATTCATGTGTTTTAAAATACGGAACATTACGAGCTTGACTCAATCCTGTAAATATACAAATAGGTAAGAACAGAGGCATCTCACTTCACCCTTTACACACACACACACACACACAGGCGGGGTGAAAGCGGACAGGTCGATCGGGTACTAACAGAGTAGATAAACCCCATGAGCGGACAGCCGGCCATCCACCCCACACTTCTGTTTCTTTGCACATATTCTTTCTACTTTCTCCCAAACCCGAAGTCACAGTTGGTAAGTTGGTATTAATATTATTTTCTGGTTGTAAATGTAACAGGTGTGGTGTGTGAGTGATCCATGCACCCGTGTGATTGTGTGTGTGTGTGGGGGGGGGGGGGGGATATGGTTACTATTATTATTCAAGTACCGTATGTATTCTGCAGTTGTTTTTTAATTGGTTATGTTGTTGATGGGAAATATTGACTTTACAACGGCACTTATAAACTTATATATATATTTTTTATCTTAATCTATTTCCCTTTTTACTTTACAATTTTCTATTCCCAAAAATGCTTGTTTGATGGGAAATATTGCCTTTACAACGGCACCTTATATCTTAATCTTTATTTTGCACCTCATACACCAATATATATATTTGTTTTTATCTTGATCTTGTGGGTTTTTGCTATTATTTCTGCTAGAGAAATAATGCTCTTTCAGTCGGGCCCTTCTATATAATTTGAGACCGACTAAATATGGCGACTATTTCCCTTTTTTTTTTCCTTTTTTTTTTTTTTTAATTTTCTATTTCCAAAAGTGCCTGTTACAATTTCAATGGTGCACGTTTCATAATAACATCTTAAAGTACAGACGTACGATGTATCAGTAATTATCGTCTGTACTTTAAGATGTGTACTTTTAAGTGTTTTATTTTTTATGTAGTTGAAGGTAATAGATATTTTTAAGCAATACATTTTTAACATATATCTATACCATTTATATGATATTTTATTATTACAAAATATGTTATCACTTATACCAAAATGTTGTAACGTCCTACGTTTCGTTATGATTCTGTAAAATTACCCTACGCCCTACAGACAAGGATTTGAGGTCGAAATGCCCTACATATAGGGCGATTACCCTACGGTTGGCAACACTGTTTTTTTTGTGTGTGTGATCCATGCAGCCGTGTGTGTGGGGGGGGGGGGGATATTGCTACTATTATTCATGTATGTATTCTGCAGGTTTTTTTTTTTTATTGTACAACTTGCATGAAAAAAATAGACCTACTTTTAATCTCACGGACGAGAGAGAGAGAGAGAGAGAGAGAGAGAGAGAGAGAGAGAGAGAGAGAGAGAGAGAGAAGCCAGCTAAGTGCTAACTGGGTACTGTGACCCCGAGTGAGTGAGAAAGAGAGATAGAGAAAGCTTACCCCACCCACCCTCTCACAGCTTTCTTATTCACCTTTCTCTGACACACACACACACACCGTGGGTCGAGGGGACTTTAAAATTTACAACTAGAAAGACCCACACAGAAGTCTTTATTTATAACCCAGGTAATTTACACATGTTATTAGTTACTTACAGGTCACATTTCTTGTGTATGTAATCTATGTATGTATGTATGTATGTGTGTGTGTATGTGTGTGTTCACCAGGTATGATAACTAGTCTTGAGTGGAGGAAAAAGGGAAAACTACTCGTACAGGAAATGTGCTACAAATACTAATATTAAATTAAGGGGTTACTTTTTGGTACACTTGAGTGCATTGATTACTCCAAATTATGTCAAGAAACAGAATCAGATTAACAATAATAATTGCATAGAGCAGTTAGGAGGAATCAGTTACTCCAGATTTACCAGTACTGTACTGTTTTCCCCTGGCAGAGAGAGAGAGAGAGAGAGAGAGAGAGAGAGAGAGAGAGAGGAAGCAACAGGTGGATGGTGGTGTAGCACTGTTATCACTCCCTTAAACCCTCCTCTCCCCCTCCCTACTCTCCTTCTCTCCCTTCCCCTCCGTATTATCTCCTTCCCACTTCCTCTTCTACTATTTACTCTCTCTCATACACACACAATTTATTTTTCAGAAATACACAGTCTATCTCTCTCTTCCACAAACAGGCAGATACTCGTTTCTACAACATCGCTACCAGTGTCAACCGACGACTGGCCAACATATGTAACGAGGAGAACGTTGGTTTTGTCAACACCTGGTATAACTTTTATTTTGATGAATCGTTATTCTCAGATGATGGGTATACAGCTGAACCAGGTGGGAGCGGCCCGTTTTGGACGTTTACTAAACGACGCGGTCACAAACTGTGGCCAAAAAAAGGGACTGCCCTGGTACGTCAAGGTCAGGAAACGTAGAACGAGTAAACAAAATAACCCGGAAAAAAAACTTAGATACCCAACCGAAATAGCTTAAAGGTTTTTATGTTAACTCTCGCAGCATCCATAACAAATTTACAGATCTAGAGGAAATAACGTTAACAGATTCGGTGCTAAATACTGAAAGCAGAGACTTCCAGCAGAGTATAAAATTCCCGGCTACACAATATTCGAGAAAGGCTGAACATATAAAATGGGAGATGATAACAAACTGGTCCTACTATCGAAGCCCCATATCGCTAACGTAAATACACTATCTTTATTTATTATAAATATTTGCGGGATGATATTTTTGTTAGCCTTACTATACAGAACTCCTGCCCAACCAGTACAAACCGACCGTGATATCTGTAAGAATATTAATTTACAAGTAACAAGGTGGGGTGAATCATTATCAGCTCACTATGAACAAGACCTTTATACTAACTATATTCTCTAACAGTAATCCTCAAATCAGATCACCTCGTGTGGACCGTAAGGTCTGTATCTATGTAACTCACTCACTCTCTCTCTCTCTCTCTCTCTCTCTCTCTCTTACCTCCCACGACATTTTTAACATAAGAATCAATACAAGAAACCATGTTCCCACAATCATCTCTCTCCTTCCCTCCACACTCCCCCCCCCCCCCTCTCTCTCTCTCTCTCTCTCTCTCTCTCAAGCTGATATCAGAAAAAGCAAACAGGTCTAGAGTGTACGAGAGGAAAAGAGAAAGGAATGATTTTTCCTGTTTACATTGTTATATCATAATTTAGCCTCTTTCCCTGCCACATCTTTCCAGTTCCCTCCTCCTTTACACACTTTTTCATCACCTCCTTCCTTCCCTCTTTATTTTTTATTTCATTCTCTCCTTTACACACACTTTTTCTCCACCTCGTTCCTTCCCTCATTTACACACTTTATCTCTACCTCCATCATTCCCTCTCATCAACCCTTTCCCCATTCCCTCCGTAACACACTTTTTCTCCACCTCCTTCCTTCCCTCTTATCATTTACTTCATTCCCTCCTTTACACACACTTTTTCCACCTCCTTCTCATCCTTCTGCCCCTCCCACTTCCTTTCCTTAATCTAGAGTCTTGGATTAACCCCTTCCTTTCCTTTCCCACACCATCATTAAGTTAAACTTTTCTTCTCTTACATTCTTCCGACTCTTTACTTTCTTTCCCACAATCAATTCTCTTACACAACCAGCCATTATTCACTCTTCCTTCCTGTCTGATTTCTTATCCCTCTCTCCTCTCTCTCTCTCTATCTCTCTCTATCTCTCTCTCTCTCTCTCTCTCTCTCTCTCTCTCTCTCTCTCTCTCTCTCTCTCTCTCTCTCTCTCTCTCTTTCCTACCCTTCTACTACCTCCTTCCCTTCTCTCTCCCCCGCCCCCCTCCAACACATGTTAACGGGGTGTCTGAGGTAAAACTGGGAGAGAGTTCTGATGTGGAATGAACGGGATGCTTGTTCTCTCCCTACACACAGGATGCTGCCCTCCCCTCTCTCTCCCTCTAATTCTGTGTGTGTGTGTTAATATGAGTGTTATAGTGTGTGTGTGTGTGTGTGTATGTGAGTGAAGGAGAGAGAGGGTGAGGGTGCTGAAAAGTGCTTAGTGGGAGACAGAGAGTTGATAAGGAGGGTTGAGACTGGTTAGGGTTACAGAGAAATAATTACCATATACAGTCGTGTACATGAGTTTCAATACACATATGGATAACTCAGTCAAATAGCTAACTAATATTTTCACGTTCTCATAATTAGGATGTTATTGTTTTCAATAGTGAGTGCGTGTGTGAGAGTGTGTGTGTGTGTGTGTGTGTGTGTGTGTGTGTGTGTGTGTGTGTGTGTGAGTGTGTGTGTGTGTACCTGCTTGAAGTAAATTCCCTATCATAATTATAGTAACATTGTGGTGTATTGTTTTATAGGATAGATTGGAGGATTCAGTTGTCTTCTCTCTAACTAACCAAACAGAGGCTTCCACCTTCAGTGTAAGATCTCTTGTTGAAAAATTGGAAGGCTAATGATTTCTCCTAACCATGTCAGAAAACAGACGCCCTCAATGGATCTGTTTCTTGGCATAGTTTGGAGGAATCAAAGACCTTCCAATTCACCAACAAAAAAATCTCCCCTTACGACAGAAACATGTAAACGTGCGTAGAATACTTGTGTGTGTTGTGAGGAACCTTGGTTATACCATTATAATGTAATGTAATGTAAAGCAGAGAGTAATAGAAAGACAACTGGAGAAGTCTAGGTACAATTCCGGACACATAAAACAGACACACTTCAAACGGTGCCCCTCATTAATTAAGCATAGGATATAACATGAAACTGTGTGTATATGGGCACGTCCTTCCTTATGCTCTCTGAGGGGTCCTGTTTCAAGTGTGCCTGTTTTCATTTGTCCACAATTTACTGTTTAGTCACTTTAGTATATTGGGCCAAACCATAAACACACCATCTACTGTATAACTTCCCAAGGATACTCTTTATTATATCACCCCATTCTTCGTCACGTCTGTATGGCTAGTTTAGATGATGATGATGATGATGCTACCTGCTGCCGACACATACCAACCAACACAACCTCTCTCTCTCTCTCTCTCTCTCTCTCTCTCTCTCTCTCTCTCTCTCTCTCTCTCTCACACACACACACACACACATACGACCTGTCTACTCCTTGTCTGTTGGTCGTCTGGTTCGTCTCGCATCACACACTCTCCCACGATGCTTGTTTTTATTTTTTTTATTTTAGGCTTATATCTGGTTTCCAAGTATTTCAACAGGGCCTACTACTGCTGCTACTACTACTACTACTACTACTACTTAACGCCTTGGCCTAAGTTGAACAGTGCTCGGGACAGAAACACGTGGTTGGCAGTATTTTGTTGTTGTTATTATTATTATTACTATTTTATTATTAGTGTCCAGTGATTGTTCCCTTGTTAGTCACATCCAATAGTCCTACAACACCTTCCAATCAAACTACTACTACTTCTACTTCCTCCTCTTTATCCTCCTCCTCAATCCTCTTTTCCTCCTCCTTCATCCTCTTTTCTTCTTCCTATTCCTCTAATGCTCCTCCTCCATCCTCTTTTTTCCTCCTATTCCTCTTTTCCTGCTCCTCCATTCTCTTTTCTTCCTCCTCCATCCTATTTTCTTCCTCCTATCTATCTTTTTCCTCTTCTTCCTCCTCTATCCTCTTTTCTTCCTCCTATTCCTCTAATCCCCCTCCTCCATCCTCTTTTCTTCCTGCTATTCCTCTAATCCCCCTCTTCCATTCTCTTTTCTTCCTCCTATTCCTGTTTTCCTCCTCCTGGCCGTCCTTCACCACACGTATAGATATACTTTACCGGCGCCACAATACCTGCAGATAATGGCTACTTTACATAAGTGTCGTACGCATGATGTATATATGGTGAGGTGTGGCCGCGGGGAGTCAGTATACACACACACACACACACACACACAAGTAGTGGGGATTAATAGTGAGCTAAAACCAGTGACTGACACACACACACAAACAGCAAGTAGTTGGGATTAATAGTGAGCTAAAACCAGTGACACACACACACACACACACACGAGCGCAAATATGAATAATTCAGGTGGATGGATTACATAATGTCAGGTTTGTCGGGACTGTCTGGTCTCTCTATATAATATAATCGTTTTGTTTTCCTCAAGAATAACTTTTGCCCATGATGATGTAAAAGTTCAGGTGTGTGTGTGTGTGTGTGTGTGTGTGTGTGTGTGTGTGTGTGTGTGTAATGTGTGTGTGTGTAATGTGTGTGTGTGTGTGTGTTGTTTTGAAGTGCCTCTCATTATATTTCTACACTAGGCAATCAACCTTTTTGTGACGGGTCAGATTTCCTCCACTACAATAATAAAGTCCCTTATGTGGTAAAGGCTAAACTAATTTTATCCTGCTAATGTTTCTGAATGTTTATGTCTAGTTTTTTTTCACCTGGGACTAAAAAATATACCACACCACCAACCTTCCTTTTGTGGGAAGGATAAGTACCATTATATATATATAGGCTATATATAAAATGTGTAAACTCGTAATTATTTTAATGATTATGGTTTTCCCACTTATTTACAAACTGGTCTTTCGTCCCCTCTTTTTTTTCGTAGCGTTTGGCAAGAATGTCCTTCACCGCGATCCTTTTCTGGTCTCACACACACACACACACACACAACACTAATAAAGAAAACATACCTCATAAGAGTGATAAAATCAGCCATTTCAGTGAACCAAGAATTACTAACACACCTTGACAAAATCCACACTGTACTCTAATAACATAAAAACAATTACTGTGTGTGTGTGTGTGTGTGTGAATGTTTTGTGAGTACGGACCGAGGTTGGTATTGTTATTGTCGTTGTTGTTGTTGTTGTTGTTGGGTCCTTACTGCCTCGTTGAAATTCCTTGTGTTGCCTCTACGTACCTATCTACTCTCAACCCGCCCCTCTCTCTCCCTCCCTCCTCAGTCACCTGTTCTCTGTCTCGTCCTACTAACATAACCCATCTTTGGCTGTGTGTACTACAACTTATTTTTCTCCTGCTAATTTGTAGTCTTTGGTCTCTCTCTCTCTCTCTCTCTCTCTCTCTCTCTCTCTCTCTCTCTCTCTCTCTCTCTCTCTCTCTCTCTCTCTCTCACACACACACACACACACACACACACACACCTGTAGAAAAGAAATACATACAACATGTACAGCATTAATACATTGACAATCACCATTACTCTTCGCCCTCTCACCCTCGCCGTGTGTGTGTGTGTGTGTGTGTGTGTGTGTGTGTGTGTGTGTGTGTGTGTGTGTGTGTGTACTGCCAGCGTCTCCTCATTAAGTGTGTGTGTGTAAATAAATATAGTTAATATATTTTGTGTTTTCTTCTTATGTATATGCGTGTACTGTCTCTCCCGTCTGTGTGTGTACAGTCGGGGTCAAAAATAATCATCCATATAGGGGTAACACACGTAAGATTTTGACAGCTTCCCTCTGTTCCTTGGCTGATTAATTAACTTTCCAATAAATTAGTTAAGTGCCATGTTTTAATTTACTACAAGCAGCTACGCACTATAGTATACATAAAAAATAACGTAATAATATATGAACGTGAAAATATTAGACAGCAAATGTTTTGAGTTACCCATATGTGGACGATTATTTTTGTCCCCGACTGTACATACATGTGTGCGTGTATACCGAGTGTAGAGTACAGTACTGTCTTCTATTATGACCTTGGAACGCGTCTCAGTAGAAAACAAACAGATCGTGACGACACACAAACATACAAGACAGGGAAGGAGGGCAGGGAATTATAGAATGAGGACAGAAGGACGAAGATGAGGTTGGGGTTGGGACAGGATGATGGGAAGGCAAGACGAGTGGTAAGGTAGGATAAGGTATAGGTTACGCTTGTAGAGAAGTAGGCAGGGAAAGACGGGTGCAAGGTAAGGTGTATATATAGGATACGATAGGGTAGGGTAGGGTAAGGTAGAGACGAGACAGGGTAGGGTAAGGTAGAGACGAGACGAGACAGGGTAGGGTAGGGTAGGGTAGGGTAGAGACGAGACAGGGTAGGGTAGAGTAGGGTAGAGACGAGACAGGGTAAGGTAGGGTATGGCAAGGTATAGGTAAGGACAGGTTTGGGTTACATAACAACACACAGGGTCAGCTGGTTCTCAGGTATGGTTGGTGGTGAGGGTCGGCTCCATTGATATGATTCATAGTCCCATCCATAACTAACTACAACAACAACAACACGAACACGTCACAGGGATTTATAGAACGTGGTGGTGGTCTCAACTGTTGTTTGGTCCAAAATAATATTACATTCCATACCAGTAAAATGAGGCTTCAGAAATTAATGTTCAAGTGGGTAGTTTTAGTGCAGTGTTGGTAAGTCTGCATGGAGTAACTGATAGCACCATATTATTCGAAGCAACAACAACAGACCACCATTATTCTTGCTACTCAGGTCTCGTTTCCAGCATGGCATAATATGGAGGAATCAAGGTGCTCTGATGTACCAAAAGTGTATTACTCCCTTATCAAGATGCAGTGGTAAGTACGGGAAGGCATGAGTCAGAAGGGTAATGGTGGTGGTGGTGGTCAAAGAAGTTTATTAGTGGTTGTTGTGGTGTTATTGTTATGGTGGTGGTGGCTGCATGGGAGGGACTGTGTGACGTCATGGTGACCAGCTGACTAGAGTATACACACACACACACACACACACCGCCCCGCCCAGACAGACAGACTGCCTTGAGCTATGTGTGTAGGACCTTGAGGCACTGGTTGCTGAAGGAGGCACAGGACGAGGTGATGGAAGACGAGGAGTATAGTGGTTAGAAGAGGAAGATGGAGAGGAGGTGATGAAAGATGAAGTGAAAGAGTGGTTAGAAGAGGATAGTAAGGCGGAGGGATTAAAGAAGGGGAAGACAGAGGTGGAGGAGGAGGGGAAAAAAGAGGTGGAGGAGGGAATGAAAGAGGTAGAGGAGGAGGGGATGAAAGAGGTGGAGGAGGGGATGAAAGAGGTGCAGGAGGGGATGAAAGAGGTAGAGGAGGAAGGGATGAAAGAAGGGGAAGGGGAAGAGGAGGGAGAAATTCACAACTCTCAAAGGTAAACTCAAACAAAACAACTAAAATATACTCACAAACAACTAAATAAAACTAACTGACCCCCCTACGTCAGTGAGTTTAGTTGTTGTTTGTGAGAGATAATATCACATGAGGGTCTTGTTAGATTTATCTCCAGGGGAAGCCATGACTAAATGCTGTAAAATGTGACGTGTTGTGGAGCATATAAATTATAGGAAGGCGCCACACAAACAAACACACACACACCAAGGTCAGTGTCTGTGTATATATAAAATAATTATGATTCTTTTATAATTTTACTGCCAGTGTTAATGCAAAGACAACATCAATTACTACGACTATACCTACACACAAAAACAACTACAATGTTACTACTACTACTACCGTACTACTGGAAATATTACGACGATGGAGACAAGTAATAATAATAACAATAATAATAACAATAATAATAATAATAATAGTAATAACCTAACATATCCATTGATTAAATTATTATGGTGATGATGATACTACATTATATGATCCTTTTATAACTTTGAACTACTACTACTAAAACTTTTACTACTACAATTGCTACTGCTACTATTACTACTAAGACTTTTACTACAACTACTACTAATAAAACTGTTACCATTACTACTACTATACTACTACTATTACTGCTACCATTACAACAACTACAACAACTTGAATTCCTATTACTACTACATAGGTACTTGAAGAGGAGATGAGGTAATTACTATTCTCTATGACTCTCTCCCTCAAGGCTATAATTAGTTCAAGGAATATGGGGTAACGGGAAATACTTCAACAAACCTCCCTCTCTCTCTTCTCGCCCTCAAAGTTCTCTCTTTCTCTCTCTCTCTCTCTACCAATAACATTTCTCTCTATTCTTTCCTCCTCTTCTCTTCCCTGCTTCTTCCTCACCTCTCCCCCTCATATACCCCCTTCCCCAACTTACTCTACCCATCACCTCCAACCACTCCCACCTCCCCCCCTCACTCCCCATTACTCCTCCTACCTCCCCACCACTCCCTCTCATATACCATCTTCTCCGCCTCACTCCCCATCTCCTCCAACCACTCCCCCTCACTCCCCACCACTACCCATCATCTCCAACCACTCCCCATAACTCCCCACCTTTCCCCTTCATTCCCAACCACTCCCCATCATCTCCAACCACTCTCCACCACTCCCCCATCTCCAGTTACCCACCACAAACCAGTTCGAACCCCTTCTACCAAGACAGGCAACTCCCAACCCACTGTCTGACTTCCTTCTTCAGCTCCTCGTTTTTATTTTGCATTTTCTTATAACTTTCTTCTCCAAATATGAAAGTTATGCAAGTGGGTGAAGTTACTGTATTTATGTAAGTTTGTAGGTGGATGGATGGGTGAGTGAGTAGGTGGTAAAGCAGAAAGAAAGGTAAGTGGCTGAGTGGTAGGGAAGTGTTTATATAAGTAAGTAAATAAGTAAGTAGATAAGTAGGCTGGTATAAAGATAGGGGGTTGGTAAGTAGCAAGGTAGAATATGCCTAAGAATGTATGTATGTATGTATGTATGTATGTATGTATGTATGTAAGTGGGTAGGTAGGCCCAACATAACCACCACACAGACAGGAAAGTCAGGGGCAAAAGGTCAAATATGTATATGTGTGTGTATGTGTGTGTAGCAATGAGGGAAGAGTTGGAGAGGGGAAGGGGGTGTGTATGTGAAGCAATGATGGTTGGGGAAGGTTGAAAGGGTGGGGTGGGGGGGGAGGGGGTAGTACAGTGGTAGTGAGAAGGGGAAGGGAAGGAAGAGAGAGTGAAGGGAAGGAAGAGAGTGAAGGGAAGGAAGAGAGAGAGAAGGGAAGGAAGAGAGAGAGAAGGGAAGGAAGAGAGAGAGAAGTGAAGGAAGAGAGAGAGAAGGGAAGGAAGAGAGAGTGAAGGGGGAGGGGGGAGTATAGTGTTAGTGAGAAGGGGAAGGGAAGGAGGAGAGAGTGAAGGGGCAGGGGGGAGTGAAGGGGAAGGGAAGGAGGAGAGAGTGAAGGGGGAGGGGGGAGTACAGTGTTAGTAAGACGGGAGGTGGTAGTACTTTTTTAACCACGGAGGTCGTCATGGGTCAGAGGTGACGGGAGACACCAATATACACCGCGCACACGTACATACATACACAAACACAAAAAAGACACACACACATACATACACAAACACAAAAAAGACACACACATACAAACAGACGCACACAATCACACACGCAGACAAACAACCACACATTCACACACACGCAGACAAACAAACAACCACACACACACATACATAAACCAACACACACACTCCAAGGCCGAGAAGTACACGACGATACCACAATAATTAATAACTGGACATCATAATTATACACTCACTCCACTTTACAGATATATATATTTACTCTATTTAATAATACATTTACGATATAGTTTGTCTTCTGTACAGTTAGTTTCGATTAGGGGGATAACTATCAGTAGTACAATACAGTTGCTTCAACATGAACACACATCAAAAATGGCCCCTTATAATTATATAGAACACATAGAATAGGGTAAGTCGCCTCTTCAAACAACAACAACAACAACAACAACGTTTCCTCCTACCTATATCCTATGCTTAATTAATAATAGATTTGTACAAACAAAATCCTCTTACCCCCGAAAAATAATAATTATTTGCCTATGTATAAACTATGCTCGAACTAACTCAAGACGATATAAAATGTCACAGAAACACCCCATACCTAACCATTCAAGGGTTAATGAAAGGACAGGTGTGTGTGTGTGTGTGTGTGTGTGTGTGTGTGTGTGTGTGTGTGTGCGTGTGTGTGTTATTGGTCTTATTCACACGGGTATACAGTGTTGTTCCTATAGCCAGTTTTCCATAGAGTGCCATACATATTCCAAGCCCACAACACCTTATAACTACAGCATAATTATATTTTCCTTTTCTATGTTGAGAAAGGCGAAGGGGATGAAACAAACGAGGAATAAGAATGGTGGAGGAGGAGGAAGTATATAGTAGTTTAGTAGTTAGAGAAAAGAAGAGGACAAGAAGGAAGGAGGAGAAAGAAGAGGAAGAGTCCAGCAAGCACTATAAACAACAACAAGGGAATTGAAATGGACATAAAGAAACACCAAATCCATCAATAAGGAAAATGTATGAAGGAGTAATGTAACCACACCACCACCAACACCTGAGCAACAACAACAATAACAATTAACACCTATTATACACCTGAACAACAACCAAAACAAGCAACACACACCTGTCAGCCATCACCGGGGCCAAGCCAAGGCGACCAACCTCACGACTCCACTCAACACACCACCACAGAGGTAAGGAAGTTTTTTTTTTTTTTCCATTACCCAACGCAACGCCAGTCAGTTACCTTGTACTCTACTCTCTCATACTCATACATACATACATACACTTACATACACACAAATTAGTCAGTTACCTTGTACTCTAACTCTCTCATACTCTTATATACATACATACATTTTACATAGGCTATACACAAAAACCAGTCAGTTACCTTGTACTCTACTCTCTCATACTCATACATACATACATACACTTACACACACAAATTAGTCAGTTACCTTGTACTCTATACTCTCTAATATACATACCTACACTTACACATATTCATATATTCACAAACATACTGGTATACAATACACTGATTATTATTATTATTATCAGAAGTTAATTAAATCCAGTAAATGCACAAGTGGATCAGAGTTAACAAGAATTCATTGATAGTAACCGCTGTGTGTGTGTGTGTGTGTGTGTGTGTGTGTGTGTGTGTGTGTGTGTGTGTGTGTGTGTGTGTGTGTGTGTGTTGGGTATCTAATTGGTATGATGAATTAGCAAGATATTGTGCAACGTAATAATTATTTGCTTCGTGTCTTGCCTAATATACAATAATGAAATACATGAGGGTGAACAATTAATTATATATAAGGTTAGTAGTGTCTTCATCCTACTGGAGAGAGATACTGACTGGGTGACCCTTGTTATTATGTACAGTTGCGGACACATCAAACAGACACTTTAAAACGGGGGATGGGGTGGGGCTTATCAAGAATAGAGTAAGTATAGGACGTGTCTGTTTCATATGTCCACAACTGTACTTGCTGTAATACTTTTTTGAACTGTTCACTAAGATGGCAAGCAGTGTGGGTCAGGACGTGTGTGTGTGTGTGTGTGTGTGTGTGTGTGTGTGTGTGTGTGTGTTTGTGAGTCACGTGTGTCCCCCAAGTTAGTTAAGGATATTCAACGAGCTGCCTCAACACCATATCCGTCTTGCTCTCATTACCTTCACTCACACTCTATGTCTATAATGTCTCACTCTCTTTCCCTTACAAGTTTCTATTCGATGCTTCTTGTTTTCTTCTCTCAAACTATCAGGTCGCCTCTTTCAATTTGATGTTAAATTCACCTATACAATGTCTTACTGTAAACTATATATCCAGCGTCTATATTGAGGGAGTTTATATCGTGACTTTATTTGATGGAGTCAGTCAGTAGCGCTCTCTCTCTCTCTCTCTCTCTCTCTCTCTCTCTCTCTCTCTCTCTCTCTCTCTCTCTCTCTCTCTCTCTCTCTCTCTCTCACTACCATGTGTGTGTGTGTGTGTGTGTGTGTGTATGATTCAGCACTTGGCTCACAACGTTAACATGCTTGCGTCACTTGCCACATCACAATAATTTACACCACTCATGGCTCTGAAAGGAATCTACTGTTGTGGGGGAATTTCTGATTAATGTGTCACTGATTACATACGTCACTGTCTGTCTGTCTGTGTCACTTCCAGTCCTGGTAACGTAGTCGTCTGCTGACCATTACGTCATTCTTGTTTACGCCACTTTGTTAACATTCTCGACACTCATGCTATTCATTTGTCTCACCCTTATACTACACTACTCACCCTTTCATGTAACCAGGTTCTGAATGATTCCCACACACCCTGAGTTCTGAGTGCAATTTAAGCAAGGAAGGAAGGAATTAAAAAGATACGTATGCTTGTTTGCTTGTGTGTGTGTGTGTATGTGTGTGTGTGTGTGTGTGTGTGTGTGTGTGTGTGTGAGAGAGAGAGAGAGGAAGGGGGTGAATGAATTAATCACCATAACCAGTACATAATTGTCCCCACTGACCACCAACACAACCCTTTTCCTTTCCCCTCCCTTCCGTTACCCTCTCTTTACTTTCCCCTTTTCTACCCTCCCTCCCTTCCCTTTCATTTATCTACCTTCCTTTTCCCTCCCTTTTCTTCCTCTCCCCTCCTCCCTTTTATTTCTTTCCTCTTCCCTGCTCTTTCTTTTCTCTCCCCTCCTCCCTGCTTTCTTTCCTCTCCCCTCCTCCCTGCTTTCTTTCCTCTCCCCTCCTCCCTGCTTTCTTTCCTCTCCCCTCATCCCTTCGCTTTCTTTCTTCTCCCCTCCTCCCTTCGCTTTCTTTCCTCTCCCCTCCTCCCTCCTCCATACTTTATTTCCTCTCCCTTCCTCCCTTCTATTTCTTTCGTCTTCCCTTCTCATTCTTTCCCGTATCTTCCTCTCCATTCTCTCCCATTTTTATCCCTCATCTTCCCCCCCCCCTCCTCCTCCTCTTCCCCTCTTGGCCTTCCAGTTTGGTAATCGACCTCAATGAACTTATCCAACCCTTAAAAGTGAGTAATCTGGTTATGGGAACATTGGGAGGGAACCCGAGTCCACCAAACTATACAACACAACAACAACAGCAGCAACAAAAACAGACCCTCTATTTGTATACTGTTGGTGGTGTAGGGTGAGTTCCGTTTCCTGGCATAAGTTGGAGGAATCAGTAGCCCCCCTCCCTCCTCCCTATAGTTTCCTAGTATAGTTTGGAGGAATCAGTAGCCCCCTTCTGCTTCTCCCCAATATAGTTTCCCACAGCAGACTCTATTTTATCCCTTCCCCTTTAACAATGCTCATGTTTTTTTGTCCCGTCGACAGAAAAATGTCCCCCGAGCAATACCGTGACGTTCCCAGCATTTAGAGGCATTTTTCATACCCTCAGACACACACATACATACATATTTTAACCCTCCCTATACCACCTACCCTAGCTCCCACCCTACCACCCACCTACCCACCCTTCCTTCCCTTTGTAAACCGTTCATCTACACTTTGCCTTCCTCCCGTAAGTGCTGCGTTCAGGGATTTTTTTCTGCACGGTGATTATGCAACCTTCATTTTTTTCTCTGTTCGGTCGTGGTCTAAAGTTTTGTCACCTTTCTGGTATGCTGCTGCTGCTGCAAGACTATGAGAATAATGTTGTATTGGGTGAAATGTAATAAACTCAACCTTGGCCAAACTCACCTAAACTCCAAATAATAATAATAATAATAATAATAATAATAATAATAATAATAACAATAATAATAACAATAATAATAATAACAATAATAATAATAACAATAATAATAATAACAATAATAATAATAATAATAACAATAACAATAATAATAATAACAATAATAATAATAACAATAATAATAATAATAACAATAATAATAATAACAATAATAATAATAACAATAATAATAATAATAACAATAATAATAACAATAACAATAATAATAATAATAACAACAATAATAACTCAAACAAACTTAACTCAGCCTAATCCTGATTCACAAAAGCCAAGCCAAACCCATTCCTAACTCCCTGATCCCTATTCAAGCCCGTACACAACCCTAACCTTAACCCTAAACCCAAGCCTAACCCCTAGTCTACATGTCAGTGTAGCCAAACCGCACTGTAAACAAACCTCATAATTACTAGGCACGCAAAAATGGGAGTAATAGAGATGGGGAGGAGTGGGTCGAGTTTTTGATGAAGGGGGTGAAGGGATGTGTGTGTGTGTGTGTGTGTGTGTGTGTGTGTGTGTGTGTGTGTGTGTGTGATGGAAGAGAATGTGAGGGAAAGGGAAGAAAAGAGAGAAATGCAGTAATGTTGAAAAAGAGGGAGATGAAAAGAGGATTAAGTGAAAGATTAAATGGGAACAGAGAGAGAGAGAGAGAGAGAGAGAGAGAGAGAGAGAGTACGGGGAGGGAGGCGGTGGGGCGATAAAGTGAAATTGGAGGAAGGAAAGGGAGGGGAAAGAGGGGAGATATAGAGAGGTTATTGTTTTAATTGTACCGTGGTGTAACACTTGGGCACTATGTACAGTATATAGCCTACTGTACTTGCCAATTGAGCTTAGAAAACGTTAGTGCCAGTATTATGTGATGATCCTTAACACAGACACACACACACACAAATTATCTCATGTCAACTCGAACACACACACACACACAAATTACCTCACGCCAACTCAAAACACATACATACATACACACACACACACACACATTCTACAAAGCACATTTAAGTTTAAGTTCTTATAACACATAATTCATACTCACACAGACAATGTCAATCTACTGTACTCTCTCTCTATCTCTCTCTCTCTCTCTCTCTCTCTCTCTCTCTCTCTCTCTCTCTCTCTCTCTCTCTCTCTCTCTCTCCCAATGACCCCACCCACCATCTATATATCAGCAACAGTAGGAGCACGAGCCAGCCAACACACACACATACACACACATACGAGGGAGAGAGAGAGAGAGAACACACACATACGAGAATGATTGATGTGTGATTTTATATGTATGTTTAAAGTGTGTGAGAGTGAGAGAACGAATTGATGTGTGATTTTATATGTATGTTTAAAGTGTGTGTGAGAGAGAGAGAGAGAGAGAATTGATGTATGATTTTATATGTATGTTTAAAGTGTGTGTGAGAGAGAGAGAGAGAGAATTGATGTGTGATTTTATATGTATGTTTAAAAAGAGAGCGAGAGACATGGCAGCACAACAACAACAACCAGACCGTGAGGAGGAGTTGGGCGGATGTGCTGTGGTTGAATGGAAAAGGTCAGAGTTGTTTGGCCCCATGTTTTGTACAGTTCACCTTCCTTCCTTCCTTCCCTACTTGCTTGCTTGCTTCCTTCCTTACTTGTTACCTTCCTTCCTTAGTTGCTTGTTTCCTTACTTCTTTCCCTGCTTCCTTCCTTCCTTTCCTACTTGCTGCTTTACTTTTTTTCTTTTTCTTTTTTCCTGTCTTGATTTTTCCTTCCTTGCTTCCTTTCTTTCCTCTTGATTATTCCTTCCTTGCTTCCTTCCTTCCATTTTTTTATTTCCTCTCTTGTCTAGCTATCTAAAACTTTCCTATTTCCATCCTTCCTTCCTTTTTTTCATTTTCTCTCTTGTCTAGCTATCTAAAACACTACTTCTTTACTCCTACTTCTGTGTTTACATTTTTTTCCTTCACTGTAATACCGTTTTTAAATTTCCTCTTGCCTCGCTCCCTCGCTTCTTCCCCATGCACTCCTCCCTCATCTCTATCCACCTGACCCACCCACCAGAACCATCCCTCCCCTCATCTTGCCTAGCCCCTTCACTCCCCTCCCCCCTTCCATTTAAACTGTCCCTCCAACTTCATTTCCATCCCTCAACCCCCATCTTGCCTCGTCCCTTCACTCCCCTCCCCCTTTCCTTTTAATTTCCATCCCTCCCTCCATCTTGCCTCGCCCCTTCAATCCGCCCCCCTTCCCTTTTCCACCGTCCCGACCTCTCCCCAATTTCTAACCCCCCCCCCTCTAAACACACTAGTCCCCCCGGGTGCTGTGTAGGGGGTGATCAGGATCTTGGATGACTGACTGAGATAAGCAAACAAGGGGAAAGGGGTCCGGAAATTAGTCTGGCCTGAAGGGAGGGAGGTGTGGGGGGGGGAAGGAAGGGGGGAAGGAAGAGGAAGGGAGGGAGGGAGGGAAGGAAGGAGGGAGGGAGGATAAAGGTAAAGAGATGTAGAGAGAAGAATAACATGGAAGAGAGGGGAAGGGAGATGGGAGAGTTTTGTAAAGAGAAGAATATTGTAGATGGAAAGAGTTGGGAAAACGAAAGGAAAATAAGGTACAGGCAAAAAATTGGAGTTGAGACAGAGAGAAATAACAGGGAAAACTGAATGGTGAAAAGAACAGGCAAAGAGAAAGAAGCGAATGAGGGAGAATAACAGAGAGATGAAGAGATATGGATGGTGAATGAGAAGGGGAGGGAATGAGGAAGGTTGAAGTCCAGACAGGGGTACAATGAGAGAGGGGTGGGGAAAAGAGAAGGGGGGATTGATGATAAAACAAGGGAGTAAGAGCAAGCCGGGGGTAAATAAAAATAATAACTACGACAATAATAATCATAAAATAATAACAATAATAATAACATAATAATAATAAAATAATATCAATAACAGTAGCTTTCCAATTTATCAACAAGAGAATCTCACCTTAATTAAATCATAATACGTCTTTATATCCTACTGTTATATTTCTGACCTTTATAGTCACCCACTATCATATTCTCTTCGTATTATTTACCCATTTTCTCTTGATTACATAAACAGGGGAGGTAATTATGAGCGAAGTAGAGAAGGGAAGAGTAGAGAAAGAGGGAATGAAAGAGTTGGGGTGGGAATGACAGTAGGGGTTGAAATGAAAAGAGGTGAAGAGGAAATGACAGAGGTAGGGTGGGAATGAAAGAGGAGGTGTGGGAATGAGAGAGTTGGGAATGGAAGTAATAATGTGGAAATGAAGGAATATGGTGGATATGATAGAGGTGGAATGGTGATGGTACACAAATAATGGTGGAATAGGATGGGGATAGTTCGGGTGGAGTCAAACATGGTAGAGGGGAAGGGGTGGACAGGGCCTGGGCTGTACTGGGCTAGGCAGGGGTTGGGTTGGTTTGGGTGGGGTGGGAAAGGGTGGGATGGAAGAGAAGGTCAGGCTGGGAGTCGAACTAACGGTACTGCCTTGGCCATTCTCTCTTTCTCTCTCTTTCTCTCTCTCTCTCTGGTGTTATCTTTTCACACCCCTTTATTTATCTCTCCCTCTATCCAATTTCCTATCAATTGTCCCAAGTTCTTACCCTCTAACACCCTCGAGTTCCCCTCCGTCTCTCTCTCTCTCTCTCTCTCTCACACAGCAACGCCCCCCTCTTCTCTTAATTAACAGTCTTTCCCTTTACTCTTACTCCCTTTCTATCCCTCTCTTTCTCTCCAACTCTCCATCATCCCTTCTTTCTCTCCCTCATTGCAACCCTCTCTTTCTCTCCCTCTACATTTCTCCATCATCCTTCTTCTCTCCCTCACTGCAACCCTCTCTCCCTCTACATCTCTCACAGCACCAAGCCCCCCCCCCCTCTCTCTCTCATCCCTTCTTTCTCTCCTTCACAGCAACTCTCTCTTCTCTCCTCACCACCACACCCTTGCATCATTGTCCCCTTTCCTCCCCTCCCCTCCCCACTGAGCTGGTTGCAAATGTCAGTCACAGTCATCGTGTACCAAAAGGACAGTCAATATTCACAACAACAATAACAACAAAACAGTCGGGTTTACTTCTCTCTCTCTCTCTCTCTCTCTCTCTCTCTCTCTCTCTCTTGCAGACCACCCCATGAACCCTCCTCTCTTTCCTCATCTTCTTTCCCCAGTCTCCTTCTCCTCCTCCCCTGTCTGGGAATGTAACAGGATATTACACACACACACGCAAGGGAGAGAAATCAAGCAAAGAATATTAAAAAAGAATATTAATTAAGAACTGACCAACACACCCCTTTCCACTCCTGTTTGTGTAGGAATCAGTAGCCCTCCAAATTATACCACAAAACAGCCTACTACCTCAGTGTTGGTAATTCTGGAGCAACTGATTCCTCCAAACTATTCCAAGCAACAGACCATTATTATTTTTATTAATTTGGTCCTGTTTCCTGTCATACTTTGGAAGAATTAAGTCACTCCAATGTACCCAAAGTTGTGGTAAAAACCCCCGCCTTATCGTATATTGACCAAACTGAGAGTGAGTCCCGTTTATTAATTATTTATTAAGTGTTGTGACTTTATCTCGACGTCCCTCACCTTCCATTCTGGTTCCCTTGTCTCTCCCCTCCTCCTCCTCCTCCTCCTCCACCACCACCACCACCACCACCACCACCACCACCACCACCACCACCTCCTCCTCCTCCTCCTCCTCCTCCTCCTCCACACCACCACACCACCACCACACCACCACCACCACCACCACCACCACCACCTCCTCCTCCTCCCCCACACCTTCCTCAGTTGATGTTCATTCCTAAATTTGGCCATTTTTAATTAACTTATAATTATATTCGTAAACCAAAATGAGAGCATAAATAAATAAAGTAATTAAATAAATAAACATACTAAGTATAATAAATCAATCTGTCATACGTATATCAACAAACACTTAACGAGATTAAGAAGTACTATACATGTACTTTAAAATAATACTGTGTAAGAGAATGTTTGAGTTAATAGACACATACCCATACATGTGAATGATTCATATTGACAAGTATGTTGTGTGGGTGGAAGGTAAACACAGGATAGAGCTTCGAGTTATTTATTTCTCTTACGTTTCAGACTACACAGAGTCCATCTTCAGAGAGAAATGACATAGGGAAGAGGGTACCAGAGCTATATATACCGGTGCAGTGTAGGCCACCACCGGTATATATAGCTCTGGTACCCTCTTCCCTATGTTATTTCTCTCTGAAGATGGACTCTGTGTAGTCTGAAACGTAAGAGAAATAAATAACTCGAAGCTCTATCCTGTGTTTACCTTCCACCCACACAACATACCCATACATGTAGCTGTGTTTTTATGTACAGTCACGAACACTAATAAATATACAGCTTTGGTTGAAGCTTTGAACAGTCCAATTCACCAACGAGGTAATTCCAATGGAGATACCATTGTGCATTTATTTTCAGTCTCTAGGTATTCGAAGCACACCTGAATACTTATTAGTGTTCGTGACTGTACATTATGGATGTGTGTGTGTGTGTGTGTTCTCCCAAACATCGAAAATACCAGTGACTAAGTCTTGACCTACTCTTATCTTGCCAAACACCACACTCCTGACGAGTTACCTGAACACACACACACACACACACACACACACACACACACACACACACATCAAAACTAGTGACATCTGGATAAGAGTGAGTGAGTGAGTGAGTGTGAGTGAGTGATTGGGTGTGTGTGAGTGAGTGAGTGATTGGGTGTGTGTGTGAGTGAGTAATTGTGTGTGTGTGTGTGTGTGTGTGTGTGTGTGTGTGTGTGTGTGTGTGAGTGATTGTGTGTGTGAGTGATTGGGTGTGTGAGTGATTGTGTGTGTGAGTGATTGTGTGTGTGAGTGATTGTGTGTGTGAGTGATTGTGTGTGTGTGTGTGTGTGTGTGTGTGTGTGTGTGTGTGTGTGTGTGTGTGTGTGTGTGAGAGAGAGAGAGAGAAGCAAAGGTGGTCTGGTTGTTGTGGTGAGAGTCAAGCAATGAGATACCAAGGGGCTGGGATCAAGCAAGCAGTCCCACTAGGAGAGAGAGGAGGAGGGAGAGAGAGGAGGGAGGGAGAGAGAGGATGAGGGAGAGAGAGGAGGAGGGAGAGAGAGAAAGAGGAGAGGGAGGAGACTGGAAAGAAAGAGGAGAGGGAGGAGACTGGAGAGAAAGAGGAGAGATAGGATGGAGAGAGAGGAGGATGGAGAGGGAGGAAGGAGAATGGGAGAGAGGAAGGAGAATGAAAGAGAGAAAGGAGAATGAAAGAGAGAAATATGGAAAAGAGTAGTTGGAAATACGAATGAGGGAAGGATAGAGAATGAAGGAGAAAACAGGGAAAGAAACAAGATAATGAATGGGAAAACAGGGAAAGAGAAGAGAAAAGGAAGGGAAAAACAGTGATAGAGACACGAGAGAATTAAGGAGAAAACAAGAGAAAGAAACACGAGAGAATGAAGGAGAAAACAGTGATAGAGACACAAGTGAGGGAAGAATGGAGAGGAAGGGGTAAACAGAGTAAAATTGAGAAAGTGGAAGGAAAAAGCATTGTAAAAAAGAGTCAATGTTAGCTGACAATACAAGAGACAGACACAATGACACCAGACAAAGTGTA
Organism: Petrolisthes manimaculis; assembly: GCA_034508575.1. Classification (NCBI taxonomy): domain Eukaryota; kingdom Metazoa; phylum Arthropoda; class Malacostraca; order Decapoda; family Porcellanidae; genus Petrolisthes; species Petrolisthes manimaculis. The sequence continues at coordinate 36,176 of JAWZYT010003176.1, read as the reverse complement.
CGTACTGTGTGTGTGTGTGTGTGTGTGTGTGTGTGTGTGTGTGTGAGAGAGAGAGAGAGAGAGAGAGATTGTGTGTGTGTCCGGCGATAAGTCAGTGGAGCAGAAATGACAGGTAATGTACGCATGAGTAGTGACAGAGAGAAAAGAGAAGGGAATTATTGAGAGAAATGGAGTAATCTTATAAAGAGGAAGACTGGCCTTAAGCGGGTAATAGGCCTCCATTGAATGCCAGGAAACTAAGATCACAATAACAAATATAATAGTAATCTGTTTGTAAAAATAGTTTGGAGGAATTATTGGCTCCAGATTTACCATAAGTGTATTACCACCTTAATGTAACCTTAACACTAATATAAGAGAGAGAGAGATAGATATATATATATATATATATATATATATATATATATATATATATATATATATATATATATATATATATATATATATATATATATATATATATATAGAGAGAGAGAGAGAGAGAGAGAGAGAGAGAGAGAGAGAGAGAACGAACAAAGGAAGAATCTGGACATTATAAAAAGTTCAGGGCAAGTGTTACCAGAAATTACGTTTGTGTGTGCGCGTGTGTGTCACTGCTGCGAGGCGTAATGCCTGGCACATGGTACCACCACATGTAAGCTGTATGAAATCACACACACACACACACACAGAAAGAGAGAGAGAGAGAGAGAGAGAGAGAGAGAGAGAGAGAGAGAGAGAGAGAGAGAGAGAGAGAGAGAGAGAGAAAGGAAAGGTATGTGAGGATGGAATAAGAAAAGGAAGGCATGTGGAGGAAGGGGAGAGTTAAAGAATGGAAAAGAAGGTTGTCAGACGCCGTATGTGTAGTGGGGGGGGGGGGGGGAGAAGGGGTTGATAGTCATGGGGGGAGTAAGGGGGGTGTGAGAGAAGAGGGGGCGGGGGTAGGGGAGAGAAGGGTGTAGCAGAGGGTATGTGAGAGAAGGGAGGGGGGGGGGTATAAGTGTGTGTGAGGGTGCCCGAGGGAGAGTAGGGGGAGCTAGAGTAAGAAATGTAGAGAGGGTGGGAAGGAATGAGGAAGAGGGAGAATGAAGAGTAGAGGAGGGAACTGGGAGGGTGTAGATAAAGGAAGGAAGGAGAGGGTGAGAGGAAAGAGAAAAAGAGAGGAGAGGAAGAAAAGATAAAAGGAGTGGGAGGAGATAGAGGAAAAAAAGGAAGGAGAAAAAAGAAGAAGAGGAGGAGGAAAGAAAAATTATAAGGGAGGTAAGAAAGAGAATAAGGGAGGAGAGAAAGATAATAAGGGAGAGAAGAAAGTGAATAAGAGGAAAGAGAAAGGGGAGGAGAGAAAGGGAGAGTACGATAAAGGGGGGGAGAGAAAGGGAGGAAAAAAAATAGGAGGGAGGGAAGAGGAGGGGGGGGGGGAAGAGGGTGACAGAAGAATGCAAGGAAGGGACACAGGCATGACATGGAAGGGACAAGAGGGACAGCTAAATGGATGGATGGAGAATACATAATGAGAGAGAGAGAGAGAGAGAGAGAGAGAGAGAGAATCAGCCACACACCATACCATCACAAAACCATAAGCAAATCTCAACAACCATAATAATCATCTCACAGCTTTCAATATTCACAACCGCTACTACTACCACTGCTATTACTACTACTACTACTACTAATAATAATAATAATAATATCTCACAGCTTTCAATACTTACAACCACTACTACCACTGCTCTGCTACCACTATCATTACTACTACTACTACTACTATTACGAAAACACCACCACACCAGCACTGACTAATGTTGCCAGCACGACGCCAATGAAATGTACCCAAAACCACAACTACCAACATGAACAGTCGAAGGCAAAAGTTGGTCCACTTCCTTCCTTCTGGACATTCTTCAGTTCTTTCCACATATTACAATAATCATTCTTATCCGGTGGCAAAACATTCACCAATAATATATAATTTACTTTGTTTGGGGAGTAAATAAAGAGGAGAAAGATGGGGGAGAGAGGGTGGGAAAGAGGGAGGGAAGAGAGGGTGGGAAAGAGGGTGGGAAGGAGGGAAGAGAAGGAGGGGAGAGGGGGAGAAGGGATGAAGAATGATATACGAGGGAGATAGAGAAGGAAAAGAGGAAGGGTTGGAAGGGACAGGGTGACAAAAAAGATGGGAGGGTGGGAATAGACAGGGTGAGAGAAATGGAGAGAGGGTTGGAAGGGACAGGGTGAGAGAAATGGAGGGAGCGAGGGAGGGAATGGACAGTGTGAGAGAAAAGATGGGAGGGTGTGAAGGGGCAGGGTGACAGAAAAGATGGGAGAGTGGGAAGGAACAGGGTGAGAGAAATGGGGGGGAATGAGTGGGAAGAGACAAGGTGAGAGGGAAGGGACAGGGTGAGAGAAAAAGATGGAGGGTGGGAAGGGGTGGTGAAGGAATAAGCAAGGTCACCCTCACTACCATTACCTACCTACCAATACCCTTGTGGCATCAGACAACAAAACACAAACAAAAAACAAAACAAAACACAAGGGGTGGATGATGATGATGATGATGATAATGGTTGGTCAGCCCCCCCGGCACTCCACAACTCCATATTGGGCCAAACTCTACTGGTCACTGGTTCTATTCCCTTGTTACTCATGCACCTCTTATTACTCATCCACGGTGCATCCATGGGTAGGCTAACTTCTATCTATTTATTCCTTCTTGGCTCCTTATACGTCCTATACTTTATAATCCCTCCATCATACCTACTCCTCCTCCTCAGCGGGTCACTTCAATGTCTTCCCATTTACTTTCATGTGCATTGATATAAATACACACACACACACACAGACAGACAGACAGACAGACAGACAGACAGACAGACAGACAGACAGACAGAGAGAGAGAGAGAGAGAGAGAGAGAGAGAGAGAGAGAGAGAGAGAGAGAGAGATCGCAACTAAGTGTCGAGATGTAAAAATAAATTAAAAAAGACAAGATCATGACATGACAAGAGAGGAGGAAAAATGTGGATGAGTGGAGCAGGAAAAGGGTCAGCAAGACTTAAAAGAAGGAAAACGAAACTGGAGGGAGGGAGGGAGGGATGGGGGGAAAGAGGGGAGAGGAATAGTAGTAAAGGAAGGAATAATTGTAGGTGCAAAAACAGGATGAAAGAACATTTACATGGAAGTGAACACGAATAAGGGAGGGAGGGAGAGGAAGGAAAGGGAGGGAGGGAATAGGAAAACAAAACGATGAAAAGAAGAGAGAACTGGTGAGGGAGGTAAGTAGAAAAACGAAGATGGGGTGAGAGGAGAGGTAAGTAGGAAAACAAAAATATTGGGGGGAGAGGAGAGGGGTAAGTGGGAAAACAAGAAGATGAGGGGAGAGAAGGAGAGAGGTAAGTAGGAAAACATGACGAGGAGGAGGGGATAGGAGGAAGGGGTGAGAGAAGGAGGAGGGGATAGGAGGAAGGGGTGAGAGAAGGAGGGGTGAGAGAAGAAGGAAGTGAGAGACAGCAGTGAAATTAAACAAAAGTAAAAGTGATAACATTATAATCTGATTTGTGGCTCCAAGAAATTATAATTAGCGAAGAAGTGAAGGATGATAAGACTACGATAAATCAACCAACCAAACATCTAAACACATCACTCTTATTCACACATATACTGTACATATCCTACTGTACATGCACTAACCAACCATCTATCCACTTCACTCTCATCCACACACATATATACACTAACTAACTAACTAACTAACTAACTAACCAACCAACCAACCATTCACTCTCATCCACACACATATATACACTAACTAACTAACTAACTAACTAACTAACTAACTAACTAACTAACTAACTAACCAACCATCTACCACTTCACTCTCATACACACAGTCATATAGTCCTACATATATACATACACTAACTAACTAACTAACTAACTACCAACCAACCAACCACTTTACTCACACTCCACTTTCACCCCCTTCCACTCCATTGAACCCATGCAGCCAGTGGGGGTAATTTCTAATCCACATCGTGCTCCACCCAACCACCAGCCTCGTTCTTTCGTTCCACCTGTCAAATCTCCACCCACATACATGAACTATTTATTATTTTTTACAACACTCCCCTTTTCAAATCGCCAAGACCTAAATTTACTCATTTTTTTTTACAACACCCACATATATTTATTATCTATTTTACACTTTTTTTTTTACAAAACTGACTTTTTTAAATGACCAACACTAAATGTATATATATTTGTTTCCAATACTGCCTTTTTAAATGTCCACAAATCTACAGTTTATACTATTTTTGCAACATTATGCATACTATCTTTACAACACCAGGCATTTCTAATCTTTGCACAATACTGGGGGACATTTTTAAGATATTATTATTATTATTATTATTATTAAGGGGAGGATTATCTCTTATTGGTGAATTAAAGGGTTATATAATTATTCACTCCCTCATAAATTAATTCCTTTTTTCCATTCCACTCCCTCACTGTCCCCCTTCATTTCCAACCCACTCTCCTTTCCACAGCATTTTCTCAACCACTCGCTGACCTATTCTCACCCACTCCCCTTTCCCATACCACTCACTGCCCACCCACCTTCATTTCCCACTCCAATCTCTCATTCACTCCCCTTTTACCCCACCCACTCACTCCCCTTTCCCACCCACTCCCCTCAACACTTCATCCACACCCACTCACTCACTCCCTTTCCCACTCAATTTAACAAGAGCCAGCCAGCCCAACCGAGGCCACGATAAGAGAGAGAGAGAGATTAGAGAGAGAGAGATTAGAGAGAGAGAGAGAGAGATTAGAGAGAGAGATGAGAGAGACGAGAGAGTTGAGAGATGAGAGAGATTTAATGAAACAGACATGAATTAAAAGAAGCGAGTGTCACAACAAGCAGGAGGAAACCAAGTCATCTCTGGGTATTCACAAGGTCAAACACACACACACACACACACACACACACACACACACACTTTTTTCACATATATAGAAATCACACAGCAATTCTCTCTCTCTCACTCTCTCTCTCTCTCTCTCATACACACACACTTTTTAAACATACAGTACTTATATATTACACATCAATTCTCTCTCTCTTTCTCTCTCTCTCTCTCACACACACAAACACACTTTTTGCACATATATAGAAATCACACATCAATTCACTTACACCAATACAAAGCGAAGAGAAAAAAATAAATAACGGAGTATGAAACCTTGAAGTGATTACGAGACAAGTGGAGGTGAGGTGGAGGTGGTGGAGGTGGAGGGAAGGTGGAGGTGAGGTGGAGGGAAGGTGAGGTGGAGGAAAGGTGGAGGTGGAGGGAAGGGAAGGTGGAGGTGGTAGAGAGGTCGTGGTGGTGGAGGGAGTAATGGTAGGTGGTAGTGGTGGAGGGGGTAGTGGTGAAGGCATTGGTGGTGAATGTATTGGTGGAGGTGGTAGTGGTGGAGGTGGTAGTGGTGGAGGGGGTAGTGGTGGAGGTGGAGGGGGTAGTGGTGGAGGGGGTAGTGGTGAAGGTGGAGGGGGTAGTCTTGAAGGTAGTGGTGGAGTGGGTAGTGGTGAAGGTAGTGGTGGAGTGGGTAGTGGAGGTGGTAGGTGGGTGGAACAAGGGAGAGAGAAAGAAGTAAGGGCAGATCAGATCTCTTGTTATTAAATGGTATCTTCGTGAATGTTAGAGTTCACTACCACGCATACACACACACTCACAGACGGACCAGAAACACACTCCCACACACACAAACAGAAGCACACACGCACACAGAACAGAAACCTATACACATTGAGACCAGAAACACACACACAAACATACAGAACAGAAACACACACACACACACAAACGTAGACAGAACAGAAACACACACACACGTAGACAGAACAAAAACACATATACACACATACAGAAAAAGCACAAACACACACACAACCCACACACCATAAAAAAACACACTAAATATTCATCACAATCAGATTTCAAAAGGACAAACAAGGCCCAAACCCCCATAACCCATTGTACACACCAACAAACCAATCTGTTCACTACAATGGTATAGAAATTAATTATAAACACACAAAGATGCTCTGAGGATATGAATAGATATTTTGTCTTGTTTTGTTTTTTTCTCCCTCTCAATATTAAAGGAGGTGGAGTACAGTTGTCACGGTTTGATCCGTGATCATAAAACGTAACGTACGTAAGTAGTAGGATGCTATATATTATATATATTAACAAAAGGACACCACGTGTGGGGAATGTTCTATAAGGCATGGAACAGTGGTATTTTCCTCAGTCAGGAAGACAGAGACACAGAAATTTGAAAATAAAGGAGTGCTGGTACCTGGTAATTAAGAAAGGTCCTGTCATGTGAGGTCAGGTGAGGTCGAGTACCCACTCACTCCATCCCGTGTCTGGAGTCATTGCTACAATTTTGCATTAATAACTATGCTATGGGGGCATCTATTACTTATTAAAATTGATTTTGAAGTGGAAGGGAATCATTTGCAAGCAGTTGCATGTTATGGGAAAAGTGATTTGCATGTATAACTAAAGTGTGAGTGACATATGTAAACGTAGTCAAGGAATAGGCCATACGAACACGTAGGTACGGGACAGTCTATCATGAGTCACTCGCCAGGTAGAGAAAAGGTAGAAATGGGGAGGGTCAGAAGGGTAATTATCCCACCACCCTTGTCCTGATTTTGAGAAATATATTTAGTTGGTATAGTACACTCCACGAAGCAACACGTCGTATCCAGCTCTCCTTGCCTTGTTTGGGGCCTATAGTTTTAACGTAACGTCGAAATTGTTTAATTACTTTTTCACAAGACTTATTGTTAATTAACTCACTATTCATTCGCTAGACGAGAATCAGTAAGGTGTCATTTTACAGGTGAGGAGAGGCTGGCTGGAATTACGAGTGTGTGTGTGTACAAGGGACGAGTGTGATTGACATTGAATTATACCAACTGGGTTGCTTGATTTCTATTACTATTACGATAACGTAATTACCGTCTCCTGTGTGTACGAGGGGAAGTGCTAGCTCGTGATAAGTATATTAAAGTAAAGTAATATTACTGTTCCACGTGTACGCGTATGAGCGATAGCGGCCTAGCAGCACGTGTGGAGAGAAGCGACGAGGAGTAAGTACCGTACGTATATAGCTATCTATTGGAGCGTGAACGGAAGTGTGTGTGTGTGATTTTTTTTATTGAATTTAATTATTCATTTGTTGGCTTGGAATTTATTAATAAATAGAGAAAATTGGCATTTTGTGTGGTAATTGACCCTTATTGCATGCTCTATAATCATACATATATAGCAGGACGAACCCAGAAATAAATTTATTGTGTTGGAGGGAAGGATACAGGGATATAACTCTGGTAACTCGCTGCAGCCAACCAACGAGATTACATATTAACCAGTAAGGTAAGCTTTGGAAATTTATTATAAAGTATACATTCATTGATATCTGATCAGTCCACCCCCACATAATTGGCGCCCAACGTGGGGCCTGCTCCTTGTATTAATTCCAGTCACACACGCGCACACCTTCACGAGTAGATAGATTACGGTTGTCCAGGAATTAAGGCAAAGGAAACAATAGAAAATATTTTAATATGTATACCGTAGCCGAATTAATGGAGGAAGCCCGAAGCTTGGGATATGAAGATACGGTCGAGATTCGACAGTACGTAGAGCGTCGTCAAGAGGAAGACAGGCTCGAAAGGGTGAGTGTAAGGGAGGCAGAAAAGGAACAGAGAGAGGCAGAAAAGGAACAGAGAGAGGCAGAAAGGGAACAGAGAGAGGCAGAAAGGGAAGAGAGAGAGCATGAAAAGGAAAGATGGGCACATGAACAGAAAATGGTGGAACTGCAAGCACAGGTGAATGGTAGTCAAAGCAGTATTGCAAGCCCGACTACAGTAACTCCGAGGCTACAACTGGCGAAGTATGTAGAGGGAGACGAAATTGAACCGTTTATTGAGAGGTTCGAGATGCTTGCAGACACATACGTCTTTAGTGACGATGTGAAGAAAATAGAGTTCCTTAACCTGTTCGATGGTAAAGCCCTTAGTATCCTCTACCGACTCGATCCTGACACCAGGAATTATGCGAGCATGAAAAAAAGCTCTGTTACAAGCATATGGGGTGACGGTCGATGATGCACGGAAGCAGTTTTTGAGTGCTTCCTTGCAAGATAAAGAGACCGTTGCACAGTTTAGTGCACGTCTCGCTAGCCACCTGGATCAGTGGTTTGATAAGGCCGAAACACCCAAGACGTTGGAGGGGATAAAGGACTTGTTGCTTCGCACGCAACTGGAGAAGTCGTGTCCTCCAGAATTGTCGGCCCAGATTAAAACCCATAAGATTAATTGCCTCAAGGAGATGGTGGAAATGTCGGATGCACATTTTACCGCATACGGTTACCACACGCGGGTTCAGTCGTGTGAGAATTTAACTCAGTTAAATAAGCCTTCCCAAGACTCTGCTGGTTCATATAATAAATCGAGTAATAATGATTATTCACAGCAGCAGAGTCAGGTTGTACGTCAACAACCTAATCCTCTCTTTAATCACGCCAAGAAACAAGGCAATAATTATTATTCTCAGCAGTCAAGTCAGTACCGTTACCAGGGGAGAAGTAACGGGAAGAGTTATAATAATAACCACGGTGGTAATAAGGGTTATTATCAGCGATCGGCTGCTGCTACATATACATATAGTGAACCACAGTACCCAGCTGTAGGTACGGCAGCTACGGCTAGCGCTGCTGGGGAAACTCCCGAGGGTGGAGAAGGATATACCCAGCAGACGACGGAAGCTCGTCAGGGTGAGAAGGATGAAGGGTTACGTATTCACGGGGACCATCGGTGGTTTAAAGGGAAGTGCTAGCGTTGTGGCAGACCTTATGTCACGGTTGCCTGAGGAAAATCGAGCGAGTAACTGATTATGGGTTATGATTAGGATTCAAATTACTCGTTTTATTGTTATCTTCGAGTGCAACGAGCACAAACCCTTTATCCAAACTCAGATTTGGGGTTCACCTCGGTCTGATGTTTGGATATTGCATTGGGTCTTCCAAGACTTGGGTTCCAGCGGTTATCCCTGACTCTAATCTTGGATGATTAATTAATATATATATTGCCTTACAGGAACTGATGGCAGTTGGATGGTCTCCAGAATAATTTTTTTTGCATTTTTATTATTACATATTATGTAACAATGACACAATGTATTACATACACCACACTTATATATTGTTTAAATGTGTACTATTGGTACTAGATATTACCAGGTATAATTATTCTTGCCACGGAGTTTCTCCTTAGAATTTTAAAGTTAAAGTAACTGTTAGGAGTTTTTCACTCATTGGCAAAAATAAACACTTAACTGGTATTAAGTCATGACACATACAAGAATGAGTGAAGTGCGAGTAAGTTATTATTGTAATAGTTATACATGCAAAGACGTCATTACCACTTCATTATTTTATTAAACATTGCATAGAGCAATGTCTCTTCTGTGTGTGCGAATGTCACGGTTTGATCCGTGATCATAAAACGTAACGTACGTAAGTAGTAGGATGCTATATATTATATATATTAACAAAAGGACACCACGTGTGGGGAATGTTCTATAAGGCATGGAACAGTGGTATTTTCCTCAGTCAGGAAGACAGAGACACAGAAATTTGAAAATAAAGGAGTGCTGGTACCTGGTAATTAAGAAAGGTCCTGTCATGTGAGGTCAGGTGAGGTCGAGTACCCACTCACTCCATCCCGTGTCTGGAGTCATTGCTACAATTTTGCATTAATAACTATGCTATGGGGGCATCTATTACTTATTAAAATTGATTTTGAAGTGGAAGGGAATCATTTGCAAGCAGTTGCATGTTATGGGAAAAGTGATTTGCATGTATAACTAAAGTGTGAGTGACATATGTAAACGTAGTCAAGGAATAGGCCATACGAACACGTAGGTACGGGACAGTCTATCATGAGTCACTCGCCAGGTAGAGAAAAGGTAGAAATGGGGAGGGTCAGAAGGGTAATTATCCCACCACCCTTGTCCTGATTTTGAGAAATATATTTAGTTGGTATAGTACACTCCACGAAGCAACACGTCGTATCCAGCTCTCCTTGCCTTGTTTGGGGCCTATAGTTTTAACGTAACGTCGAAATTGTTTAATTACTTTTTCACAAGACTTATTGTTAATTAACTCACTATTCATTCGCTAGACGAGAATCAGTAAGGTGTCATTTTACAGGTGAGGAGAGGCTGGCTGGAATTACGAGTGTGTGTGTGTACAAGGGACGAGTGTGATTGACATTGAATTATACCAACTGGGTTGCTTGATTTCTATTACTATTACGATAACGTAATTACCGTCTCCTGTGTGTACGAGGGGAAGTGCTAGCTCGTGATAAGTATATTAAAGTAAAGTAATATTACTGTTCCACGTGTACGCGTATGAGCGATAGTGGCCTAGCAGCACGTGTGGAGAGAAGCGACGAGGAGTAAGTACCGTACGTATATAGCTATCTATTGGAGCGTGAACGGAAGTGTGTGTGTGTGATTTTTTTTATTGAATTTAATTATTCATTTGTTGGCTTGGAATTTATTAATAAATAGAGAAAATTGGCATTTTGTGTGGTAATTGACCCTTATTGCATGCTCTATAATCATACATATATAGCAGGACGAACCCAGAAATAAATTTATTGTGTTGGAGGGAAGGATACAGGGATATAACTCTGGTAACTCGCTGCAGCCAACCAACGAGATTACATATTAACCAGTAAGGTAAGCTTTGGAAATTTATTATAAAGTATACATTCATTGATATCTGATCAGTCCACCCCCACAACAGTGTTGGGGTAAATCTGGAGCAACTGATGATTCCTCCAACCTATTCCAAGCAACAGAATACCATTATTTTTTGTTCATTTGGTCCTGCTTTCTGGCTATACTTTGGAGGAATCATGGCACTCCAATGTAACAAAAGTGAATGATATATCCCCTTAAGGTACAGAAGGTCGTGTGTTGTGGTGTGTGTAGGCTGGGAGATAACTAACTAGGATATATGCAAATGACTCGTACAAACACATATGCTATTTACATACATACATTACACGTTGGTCCAATTAGGGTATAGTAACTAGAGTGAGTACGGTATACAGGGAGAAGGTGTATACATATAATAGTATATAGGTTGGAGATGCTTTCTGTATTATATGGTGTTATGTGACTAATGGAGAAGGTGGAAGAGGGAGAAGGGGGAGGAGAATGAGGGGGAGATGGGGGAGAAGGGAAAGGGAGAAGGGAGGAGAGATTGGGAGAGGAGAGGAGAGGAGAGGAGAGGGAAAGGGGGAGAAGAGCGAATGAGAAGGGGGGAGAAGAGCGAATGAGAAGGGGGGAGAAGAGCGAATGGGAAAGGGGGAGAAGAGCGAATGGGATAGGGAAGGAAAGCGAATGGGAGAGGGGAGAAGAGGGAAAAGAGGAGAGGGAAAGGGGGAGGAGAAAGGGAGACTGGGGTTGGTTCAATAATAATCGAATGTCCACTGGCCCATAGCAGTTAGTTTCCACCCGTGTTACAAACCACAACACGGTATGTCTGGTGGGTGTGTGTGTGTAAGAGAAGGGAAGAGAGAGAGAGAGAATGCGAGGGAAACAAGAGTAAAAGGAAAGAAATTAAGAAAACAGAGCGAGAGAGAGTAGAAAATTGAAAGAAATTACGAACACACACAAGCGAGATTAAAATATACTTGGGGTGGGCGGGTCGGTATGAACAATATGGTAGTTAGAAAGTGAGGCTGGTTGGTTGGCTGTCTGTCTGGTTGGTTGGTTGGTTGGACAATAATTATAAGCCTCACCTCACCTCACTCCCTGTCTGTCTGTGTAACCAAAGACAAGTACAAGTATATTGAGGCACCCCTGTGATGTTTCAGTCAGAAAATTGGAGGTGAGTGAGTCCTTCAAATATTGCCACGAAACACACACACACACACACACACCTCTATGGAAGGAGCTTGTTTCGTGGCATAGTCAGGAGGAATCAGAAGCCTCCAATTCTCATACACGATCATAGGGTCATTAAGGGGATAGTATACTTTTGAAAGATTGGAGTGCCTTGATTCCTCCAAAATATGACAAGAAACACCCCCAGATGAAGAAAAATAATGGTATCCTGTTGCCTGGAATAGTTTGGAGGAATTATTTGCTCCAGATTTACCAACAGTGTACTACCCCCTTAATTAAAGGTAGATTCTTTTGTTGTTGTTTTTGGAGGTGGTGATTTTGAAGGTCTCTGATTTCTCCAGACTGTGCCACGAAACATATCCCCTATTAAAATACCATTGCTGGCGTCTGTTCTCTGGTATTGTTAGGAGGAATCAGTAGTCTTCCAATTCACTATAACAAGAGTATAATGCCCCCTTAATGAAGTGGTCAGTGAAAGCCGTCCTTGTTTGTCTTGGTGCGAGGTGGTGTAAGAAGGAAACTAGTCTATAATTTATTTTATATAAGTGATTCCTCCAAACTATGCCATGAAACAGATCTTCTATTGGTGTTATTGTTTCGTGGCATGGTTTGTAGGAATTATTAGCCCTTCATCACATCAAAGAAAAGGAAAGGGAAGGGAAGGGAAGGAAAGGAAAGGAAACTAGTCTATAAGTGATTCCTCCAAACTATGCCACGAAACAGATCTTCTATTGGTGTTGTTGTTTCGTAGCATAGTTTGGAGGAATTATTAGCCCTTCATCACACCAAAGAAAAGGAAACTAGTCTAAAAGTGATTCCTCCAAACTATGCCATGAAACAGATCTCCTATTGGTGTTGTTGTTTCGTAGCATAGTTTGTAGGAATTATTAGCCCTTCATCACACCAAAGGAAAGGCGTGGCATAGTTTGTAGGAATCAGTATCCCTTTAATTAATACACTAGCGACTTCGCAACAACAAATTTTCTCCTTAATGCAATCCGCTGATATCTCAAGACTGGTATATAATAATAATTGTGAAGCAAGATGTGGAGGGGAGGGAGGGAAGGAGAGGGGTGAGGGAGAGAAAAGAGAAGAGGAGGGAGAGAAAAGAGAGGGGGAGGGAGAAGGAGGAGAGGGGGAGGTAAGAAAGAGATGGGGAGGGAGGAAAAGGGGGAGGGAGAAGGAGAGGGGGAAGGAGAAGGAGAGGGGGAGGGAGGAGACGAAATGAGAGGAGGGAGGAGGAGGGAGAAGGAGAGAGTGAGAGCTGGTAGGTCGAGTGAAATTGGGTTAGGGAATAAATAATTATATAGTCGTGTATGAATTTGTGTCTATATATTTATCGAGAGAGAAAGCATAAACCCTCTAAGTCCAACTATCATAGCCACTACAACCACAACCACAACTACCATGACTACCACAACCACCAGAACAACTACTCTACCACAAAAACCACAACAACCAAAACAACTACTCAAGCACAACCTACACACATCCCACAAAACCACTGCTACCACAACATCCACAACCCCTGTACTACAACCCCTACAAGTGTAACCAACAACCACTTTCTTATTCCCTGGACAATCTGGTGAGTGTCTTAGAGGCATGAATGTGTTTCGTTGGTATTCATAGTAATGCCTCTTGTATAAAACATGAGCTGGTGTGTGTGTGTGTGTGTGTGTGTGTGTGTGTGTGTGTGTGTGTGTGTGTGTGTGTGTGTGTGTGTGTGTGTGTGTGTGTGTGTGTGTGAAAGAGAGAGAGAATTAACCAACACAAAAATAGTCAAGATGAGAACACGTTTTTGTCTCTGTTACTAATTAAAAGAATATATTAATAATAATAATAATAATAATAATAATAATAATAATAATAATAATAATAATGAGTGAGTCCAAGAAATTACCAGGAATGTGATAATGATGATGAAAAGAAAATTACGTAGAGGGAGGATGAAGGAAAATTTGGCGATACAGAGGATGAAGGACGGAGATTGGATGAGCGAGGAGTGACGGGAGAGAGACAAGGAAAATGAGAAGTGAGAAGGGGAGAAGAATATGTGGAATCATTGCTCAACGTTCATCCTTTGTAAGCATTCACCGACACGCACACGTACACCATTACATTTACACACACACACACACATATGCACAGGAGTAAATTTACACACACACACACATGCACAGGAGTAAATTTACACACACACACACGTACACCATTACATTTACACACACACACACATGCACAGGAGTAAATTTACACACACACACATGCACAGGAGTAAATTTACACACACACACACACATGCACAGGAGTAAATTTACACACACACACACATGCACAGGAGTAAATTTACACACAGACAGACACACTCATGCACAGGAGTAAAATTACACACACACACACAGGATCATATTTGCACACTCACAGGATTATATTTAGACACACATGTACAGTATTATATTTACACACACACACACACATGTACAGGATTCTATTTGCCCACACATATGCGCACAATAACATTTACACACACACACATGCACAGGATAATATTTGCACACACACATAACATAATACGGTTAACACAGACTTGGTAAGATCTCTCTCTCTCAAAACATAAAAAGTAAAAGAATATGCCCATGACACCAAACCTGTTCTCTCTCTCTCTCTCTCTCTCTCTCTCTCTCTCTCTCTCTCTCTCTCTCTCTCTCTCTCTCTCTCTCTCTCTCTCTCTCTCTCTCTCTTGTTCTTCCTTCCTTCCCCTCCACTCACATTCCTTTCTCCACGTATTACTTTCAGTCTTAAGAATAATTGAAATTCTTTGCTCCTTTATATTCTCTTGTACTTCTATATACTTAGTTATAGGAGTGTGTTTATTACTCTCTCTCTCTCTCTCTCTCTCTCTCTCTCTCTCTCTCTCTCTCTCTCTCTCTCTCTCTCTCTCTCTCTCTCCATAAATTTCTCTTACCTTCACCTGCTTACCGTTCTTGTCCCTCCAACCTCTTGTGTGTGTGTGTGTTTACTAATTCCTTCACTTTTCCTCTCTCTCTCTCTCTCTCTCTCTCTCTCTCTCTCCTAGGTATACAGTAAGTTGATAGCTACTTGTCGTCAGGGAATGTGGCTCCGTCTCCTTTACCACATTCTCTCTCTCTCTCTCTCTCTCTCTCTCTCTCTCTCTCTCTCTCTCTCTCTCTGTGTGTGTGTGTGTGTGTGTGTGTGTGTGTATTTATCAATGTTTTTTTCTTTTCTTCCTGAACTGCGATCTGGGTCTGTGGTTGTTTTCGTATTCTTATTTTTTCTTCTATTTTCCTCTTCAACTGCTCTCTCTCTCTCTCTCTCTCTCTCTCTCTGACCTACCTATCTCATTCCCCACCGTACTGTTGATACCCAATCCCTATTTACACTAAACCAATATAATGAATCATGTGGTTCATATCGGAACGGGCATCTCTCTTTCTCTCTCTCTCCAATTATCAACACAGTCATCACACACCATCATCACTCTATTAGTATAACCATTGATTAAATAATCCATACTGCCATTCACACTTGTTATCATAATTATTAAGTTTTTGATCAGCATCTGTCAACGTTCATTAGATGTAAGATACACACAATATATTATCTTTCTCTCTCTCTCACACACACGAGAGAGAGAGGTGAGAGAGATAGAGGTGAGAGAGATAGAGGTGAGAGAGAGAGAGGTGAAAGAGAGAGAGAGGTGAGAGAGAGAGAGGTGAGAGAGAGAGAGGTGAGAGAGAGAGGTGAGAGAAGACACAGTGGCATGTCAGGGAGCGTGTGAAAAGTCGTGAACTCGGGTCTCTATACTGTCTCACCACCATCACAACACACACACACACACATACACACACCAAGGACTAAGTAAGCTACCTGTATCCAAGGTAATATTACAGGACCAGAGAGCATACAGGGAAGGGGTAGAGAGATAAAGTTGGTAGTGTATCTATAGTTGTATTCACATTTCCATTATTTGGTAGTGTATTTATAGTTGCATTCCAATTTCCATTATTTCTAAAGGAAGTCCAATACTTTAACTGAGAACTGAGGCGACAGAATATTTGACTGTAAAGCGTGTAGGCTATATATTATTTATGCATATTTTTTTTCGTAACTTTTGATCACACGTGTCATAGTAATGGCCAAAACTATATAGAGTTATTAATGTAAAAGCGTGGAAATGTATGGGGTGAAAGTGAATGAATCATTGTGTGTTCTCTCACTCGTGCACTGTCTGTCACGAATGTATATGTATGGTTTGGCCTATACTGTGTGTGTGTGTGTGTGTGTGTCTGTGTGTGTGTGTGTGTGTGTGTGTGTGTGTGTGTGTGTGTGTGTGTGTGTGAAGTGAGCATGGACATTATAGCACATAGAATTTATTATATGTATGTGTGTATTGGTGCAGGTGTGAAAGTGCACAAGTGTGTTATTGAGTGAGTGGTGAGAGGCTGTCTGGTATAGAGTCTGGTAATAGAGTAGAGTAATGGTAGTAGGGGTGATGTTTGTGGTATTTATAGTGGTAGTAACAGTGGTATTGGTGGTATAGGTGTGATGGTGGAGGAGGAAGGGGAAGACAAGTGGGTGTGGGCGTGAGCGAGGGTATTAAGATTGAAGATGGGGGTGTGGTGTGTGGGCGGGGGATTCAATGTGTGACTGTAGACTGAAGGGTGTGTTTGTGTGTGTGTGTGTGTGTGTGTGTGAAAGTGGAGGCATATACAATTATGTGCGTTTCTGCGTGCACGTGCGTTTCCGCGTGTACGACTGTCCGCACGTGTATGACTGTGCGTGCGTGCGACTTATTACAATCGAAAGGACAGTGTTATGAGAGAGAGAGAGAGAGAGAGAGAGAGAGAGAGAGAGAGAGAGAGAGAGAGAGAGAGAGAGAGAGAGAGAGAGAGAGAGAGAGAGAGAGAGAGAGAGAGACGAGTGTGAAGTGGCCGTCCGTGTGTGTGTGTGTGTATGTGTGGTGAGTCATCGTTCCCTCGTTCATCCTTTTTACCTCACACACACACACAGACACACACACACGTAATGTTTCCCTACCTCTGACTGGCTGGATCTACCATTCCACACACACACACACACATTCTTTCTTCTTCCTCCACTATACAGTATGACATCCATCTCAAATAAATATTACTTCAACACACACACACACACACACAAATGGAGTTCATAATCCTTCATTCTCTACTCAATGCATCTCCATATTTTCCTTCAACACACACACACACACAAACAGACTTGATAATCCTTCTTTCTCCACTATATGCCAACTCAAAATATTACTTCAACACACACAAACAGACAAAGAAATCGACTAGATCATTCTTCTTCCTCTACTAGCCTGTAATTATATCATCTCAATATTTTCCTTCAAGACACACACACATACACACAAAACAGATAAGATAGATAAGAAACAGTTCAATGTAATATTACAAATCCTGTCTTCTCCCCCCCTTTCTCTATCTCTCTCTCTCCTCCCCCTCCTCTCCTCCGTTCTTTTCTCTCTCCTCCCTCTCTCTCTCGTTCTCTCCTCTCCCCCCTCCTCTCCCTGCCTTATCGATTAAACCCGGGATATCAGTTAGGGTAGAGAGAGAGAGAGAGAGATAAGGGAGAGTGTCTGACAGAGATTTCTAAAGATAAGTACCTGCCACCTCTCACTGTGACACCTTGCTACCCTACTCACTCTCTCTCTCTCACACACACACACACATTTTACTGTTGACTAAATGTTACAGACGAGAGAGAGAGAGAGAGAGAGAGAGAGAGAGAGAGAGAGAGAGAGAGAGAGAGAGAGAGAGAGAGAGAGAGAGAGTAGACATGAGGATAAACCAATATAAAAGACATACGAGGAGAGAAGGGAGGAATGTACAGTAGTCTTCAAGGTGCTTATATCAACACATTATGGTATATCTGTCAGTCTGTAGTCTCCATTAGCCCCATACTTCCCTTCCCATCCATTCCCTTCCTTATTTGTCAGGTATATAATCTTCCTTCTCTCTTTCATTTTCTTCTCTTTCCTTATTTGTCAGGTATATAATCTTCCTTCTCTTTCATTTTATTTTCTTTCCTTCTTTCTCTACTCCATTTCCCTTCCTTATTTCTCAGGTATATAATCTCCCTTCTCTCTTTCATTTTCTTCTCTTTCCTTCTTTCTCTACTCCATTTCCCTTCCTTATTTCTCAGGTATATAATCTTCCTTCTCTCTTTCATTTTCTTTTCTTTTCTTCTTTCTCTACTCCATTTCCCTTCCTTATTATCTTCCTTCTCTCTTTCATTTTATTCGGTTTCCTTCCTTTCTTTTCCTTCCTTCTCTTCCTCAGCTATACAATCTTTCTTTATTTCATATTCTGTTGTTACATTCCTTTCATTTCCATCCATTTCTACTCCTTTCCTTTCCCTCATTCTCTCCAAGTTCCCTCACCTTCCCTTCCTCTTTCTCCTCCCAATCCCTCTCTTTACTTAACCTTCTCTGCCTCCCCTACCCTACTCTCCCTTTAACCTTCACTTTCCCTCCTTACCCTCTCCCTATACCCTACCCTTTCTCTCAACAAAGCCCATCCCTACCCAACCATAGCTTCCATTATTATTTTTATTACAAGGGTGACAGCTACATCAGCGAGCTCTATCAAGTCTCAAGTCCAATCTACTTACACAATAATATAATATATACTGTATGTACAAGATATCTGGCTACCGTCTTGTCCAGCCCTTACCATTACCACAAACTATTACTATATACTATACTTCTACTTCTCACCACGGCCCTTTCCCCTCCCATCTTTGTCTCCTCCTGTCTGTCTATGTGTCTGTCTATCTATTTGTTTGTCTGTGTGTCTGTCTCTGTGTGTCTGTCTCTGTCTCTGTCTCTCTGTGTCTGTCTATGTGTCTCTGTGTCTGTCTGTTTGTCTCTCTCACGGTCAGCTTCCCTACATCATGAATACCATTAAACCCAAGCACCCCAAACAATTGCATAGTCACCCTACCCAGTACCACTACCACCACCCACCATCATGTCAACTACCACCCACTAGCTACCAGTATGAACCACCACCATCACCCACACTACTCACCTAAATTATTACCACCCACGTATCATTTTAACCATCGTCGCTACCACTACCACCACCCACCTAAATTCTTGCCACCACCCACGTATCATTTTAACCATTATCACCACCACTACCACTCACACTACCTACCTAAATCATTACCACCCACATATCATTATAACCATCACCACTACTACTACCCTAACCACCACCATCACCACCACTACTACTACCACTACTACTACCCCAACCACCACCACCACCACCACCACTATAATACTGAGGGCATCTTATCTCGTCACGTACGTACAGCCTCTTCACTAATACCTTTCTTCTCTATGCTGACCTGTTCACTGGGCAAACACACACACACACATTCACACACATTCGCCTTTATGCTACTACAGTGCCAAGTCCAAGAGTGCCACAGTCAGTCAGTCAAATAGATAGATAGATATAGATAGGTAGTCAGCTAGAAAGAAAGATAGATAGATATAGATAAATACATAGTTAGTCAGTCAGTCAGATATATATAGATAGATAGATATAGGTAGATAGTCAGGTCAGTTGGGTATACCGATATGTAGTGTGTGTTTTTTGTTTTCTTATATGGTGGTGAGAATGCATGAAGGTTTTAGAGTGCAAGTGAGTGAGTGCGAATGAGAGCTATATATGTGTGTGTGAGAGTGAGATGTTCAAGAGTGTCTGAGTGAGTAATCTGATAGTGTGAGTAATGTAATAGCGTGAATGTGGGTAATGTCAAGTGAGTAACAGTATATAAAACTGACAAGGGATACAATGATGACAATGCAGATAGATGTTTTTTTACTTTACAGCCAAAAGTGCAGGCAATTTTTTTTTTTTTTTTTGTAACTGTATTAAACTTTGGTAATGAAAAGACAATGCCAGTAAAATTAACTGATTGATTGATTGATTGTGTGTGTGTGTGTGTGTGCCTGTGTGTGTGTGTGTATGTGTGTGTGTGTATGTGCATATACGCTTGTGTGCCTGTGTGTGTACTCGTATGTATGTATGTAAATATGTATGTATTTGTGTTTGTGTATCTGTGTGTGTGCGCTTTTTTATATGTGTATGTTTGTGTGTGTATCATCTATTAAGAAGCGTTCCTCTATGACAGCTTCTCTTCCTCTTCACGTCCTTCCCTTGTGGCCTTTACCCCCACACCCCTACCCCCTCCACTCCTAACCCCACCACACCCTACCCCTCCCCTCTTTGTCTGTTTGTTCGTCTATCTGAATATGACCTCACTCTTTCTTTTTGCTTGTCTCGTTATTTTTCCTCTCTCACTGTCGCCCATTCTTTCCACAAATTTAAGTGTTTTGTGTAAGCGATCCCTCTCTTTATCTCCCACGTCTCCTCCTTAATTCCCTCTTTATCTCTCCTCCTCCTCCTCCTTATCTTCTCTCTCTTTCTCCCTCCCTATTTTCCCTGCAACCTCCCCTCCATCATCTCTCCTCATCACCCATTGACGTCTACCTTCTAAGTTCTACCTACATTTCATCTTTTTCCCCTCCCTCCCTCCCTCATCTTTCCCCATCTCTCCCCATCTTTCCCTTCTCCCTATCTTTCCCTCTAGTCACACACACAGTCAGTCAGTCAGTCAGCCAGTCAGCCCAATCTTGGCCACTTTAGCATCATCAGACAAATTGGTCAAGTACAAGCTAAAAAGATCTTATCCCATTACATGCAGTTCCCTCTCTCCCTACAGTCTCACTTGGATACAAAAGAAGCCTTGGTTAGGAACAGAACACAGGAATTGTACAGATATGAGGAAACAAACGTAAGAACATGATATGAAAATAATAACCTTCTATCAGAATCTATCACTTGGATACAAAAGAAGCCTTGTTTTGGACAGGATAATACAAACAATATATAAATATGGAAAAAATATATATGTATGGAACGCAACAAAAAAAATACAGGAAATTTATATAATCTTCTATCAAATTATATATATAAAATAATAAATACATAAATACAATTACAATATACAGTATAGTACCTTCTTGCCCTCTCGCCTCCTTTCCCTAAACAACTCCCTACTTTTAATATTTTGTTCTTAAAGAGGTCGAGTCCAAACGAGGAGAAACGAGACAAATCCCTTCATAACTTCATCAATCGTGACATCTTCCTAAGTCCAAACACAAAACGAAGAAAACCACACTGTTAAACTCACACACACAAAATTTACACACACGTACACACACACACACACAAATTTAGTGTATGTATGAGAGAAAAGGAGAAAAAAATGAGAGCAAACAGCAACAAGAGAACAATAGGAGAGAGAAACAAGGGAGAAAGAAAGATTTCAACTGATTCAGGTTTTCATCAACAATTTTATAGTTTTCCCTCCCTGTACACATACATAATAAAGAGCTTAAGGGGACACACACACACACACAGACAGGTTGCTATGATGGACGTAATTGTTGGGGTCTGATGGGTTGGGTTGGGCTCGTTCACCAACCTTCAAGCCTACCTACCTGTTTGTTGGTTTGTATGTCTGTACATCAAGGTTATTGTACTTATTTACCTGGCTATCTATCCACCTATCTATTTTGCTTGCCTGTCTATCTGCATGTCTTTTTATGTCTGTCTGTCTACATGTCTTTTTATGTCTGTCTGTCTGCATGTCTTTTTATGTCTGTCTGTCTGTCTGCATGTCCTTTTATGTCTGTCTGTCTGTCTGCATGTCTTTTTTATCTTTCTGTGTGCTTGTTTGTTTATCTATCTACCTGTCTGTGTCTGTCAATAAAATGGGTACTTATCTATTTTACTATATAATTTACCTAGCAAATTCAACCACAAGGTAAAATAGGGGGGGGGGGCTACCGAATCCTCCAAACTATGCCACTAAACATCAGACAACCCCAGTGTTACTAATAGAATATACAGTACCGGTATACATGATTCGGGGTACATGTTGGAGGAATAGGTAGCACTCCAATATCCCGTCAAGTAAGTAGCCCTTTCCTTCGTGGTATCGTTTCCCTTCTTCACTCGTGTTCCCCTCTTAACCTTTCAGCCTATCTCTCCCTCTCAATCTTCCTGCCACCTTCCTTCCTTCCTTCCTCCCTCCCCTCCTCTCCCCATCCATTACCCATACAAGCGTTCTCTCTCTCTCTGCGTGTGTGCTTTTTTATTTTGGTGTATTGCTTACCGTACTCTCTCTACGTGTGTGTGTTCGTTTATTTATCATGGTATGTTGCGTACTCTGTCTGTCTGTCTGTCTCTGTCTGTCTGTCTGTCTGTCTGTCTGTCTGTCTGTCTGTCTCTCTCTCTCTCTCTCTCTCTCTCTCTCTCTCTCCAAGGCATGCCAAACAGCCCCTTTCCACTGTGCTTGTTCTCAGCGTTCTACACATGCCAGGTCCCACTCAATGTTCCCTTTAAAAGTCCCCCTCACATTCCCCTTCTGCTCTTACTTACTTAACGCCCCTCGAAGCTCCATTATCTTTCCTTCGGGGGGGTTAACATACTTTTGGTACATAGGCCTACATTGGAGTGCCTTGATTCCTCCAAACTACGCCAGGAAACAGGACCAGATGAGCAAATTTAATGGTGGCCTGTTGCTTGGAATAGTTCGGAGGAATCATTTGTTCCAGATTTTGGCTGCTACCAACACTGTCTTACACCCTTAATTAAGTTCAGAATATCAACGACTGATCATTTTTCTTCTGATAATTTTGAGGAACTTTGAAATATCCTGTTATTATAGAACATGTTTATCAATAACAAAAGAAAGAAATTAATTAAAGCGAAATATGAGACATTAATGGGTAATATAAAACAGGATAGTGTAATCTCCCACACTCATGAAAAGTAGCATCGAATTGCACACACACACACACTCACTCACTCACGTACACACACACACACACACACACACACAGACTTTAGGAATTAACAAGTGAGCACCAATTTTTTTCCTGTGATGCTCCGTCTTTCACCCTTCCTTCCTTCATTCATTCATTCCCAGGCCCAGATTTCCTTCACTCAGGCAAACTCAAATAAAAAAAAAGATGAATAAATAAAGATAAAACAAGCTTAAATAAAGATGAAAAAATAAAGAATGAAGAAAAAATAAAGAAATATAAAGAAAAAATGAGCAACTTTGTTTGATCAGAAGACGAAGGTAATCATTCTTTCGCCATGGGACGGAGGTAATAGTAATAATAGTAGGTGATTTGACCAAGGGATGAAGGTAATGTTACTTTATAAGGACAGAATTAATTTTTGTTTAAACAGGGGACGGAGGCAATGTTACTTTGACCAGAGGACGGAGATAATCATTACCGACAAGCAGGAGGAGGTAATTTTACTTTATAAGGACAGAATTAAGTTTAGTTTGACCAAGGGACGGAGGTAATCCTTTATTATTAGACGGGGATAATCTTGCTTTAATTTGGGGACGGAGATAATCTTTGTTTAACCAGAGGATGGGGGGGGGGATAGGTACTCATTTGACACACACTGTACAAAAAACCACAAAACAAAATAAGAGAATAAAATAAAAAGAAAATACATTAAAAAAAATACATAAAAACAAAACATAAAACCACAAAACAAAATAAGAGAATAAAACCAAACAAAATTCATAAAAAAAAAAAAAAAAAAAAAAAAAAAAAAATCCAACAATGTGAAAGGATGCCTCGACTTACCTTGAGTCTGTTGATCTCCATCTTGAGTGCGGCTATCTCTTGCTTCTTGGACTCGTTGTTCTTGACCAGGTCCGACACCATCTTCTCCATCATGCTTTTCTCGGGGAAGGAGGTGGGGGCCGTCGTCGAGTGCTCTGATGATGGGGGGGCGGCGGCGTGGTGATGGTGTTGTTGGTGATGGAGGGGCGTGGGTTGCTGCTGTGAGTGGGCGTGGGTTAGATCCGCCGCCCCACTGTTGGTATTGGGTGGTGGGGGAAGGGTTCGTGTTGCTGGGGTAGGTACAGAAGACATGTTTTCCTTTCCTTTACCCTCCATTTTCTTGTTGTTGCTTTTAGTGGACTGCTGGTGTTGTGTTTTCTTCTCCTCCTTCACCGTCGGGAGTGGCTGGATGTCGGGACCTAAGTTTTGGGAGGAGCTGTTCTTCTTCCCCTGGGCGCCCTTCTGCTCCTTCGTCGGGATGTCCTTGCCCTTCGGAGCGTCCCCTGAAGGATTGGAACTGACGCCTTTGGACCCCTGCTGCTGGCTGCTGGTGGGGCCGTGGTCCTTAGACATCCTACGGAACAGGGATTTGAATCTGAGCGACATTTTGGCTAGTGTGTGTTAGAGCCTGTAGAACGAATATATATTGTTAAAAAATATTGTTTGTGTTATTTTATATTTTCAGTTGCTTTTGTTTTGTTTTTGTTTCTATTGTCAATGTCGTCGCGTGTACGAAGCTGCTTGCAGATAGTAATTATTTCCCAAGCCTGGGGATCTGATAAAGACTGTCAGCTGCTCATATGCTTTTTATTTATGCTAACGGGTTGACGTGCGTTTGGGCAAAGTCTTTGTATCTGTTGGCGTGCCTTTGTGTTGTTTCTTAAGGTCAACTAACGTTTTGTCAGATTCTATCAACTGCTTGCATGCACTTGTTTTTGTTGAGAGGTCGACGTCTCGCCTCCAACCACCACCTGTCGGAGCCGGCCAAGTAGCAACCCGGTTTGTCTGTCACACCCCTTTCCTTTCACCATCTTCTGCACTACCCATTCATCTGTCCACCTCTGCTTTACATCATAATCCACTAGGGAGGGATCAGGGGAGTGGTATGCAAGGGAGGAAAGGCAGGCAGGTGAGAAGGTAAAGAAGAAGTAGCGGCCTGAAGGAAGGGTAGCCAGCCAGTCAGCCAGACGAGACAGTCAACCAACCAACCCCTACCACGATTCTCACTAAAACACTCGTCGTCTCACTGCTACTATCAACACTGGGCGTGGGAATTTTATCATCATCCTTGTCTACTATCACGACAACACGCTGTTATCTCTCACACCACGTCACTCAGAGATAAACAAGTCTCTTGGTAAATTGCAATTCAATCAAAACAGCTCCACCTCATCGTAATCTTCCCCAAAAAATCGCTCGAAAACACACGCGTGCTTCGGTTGTCAAGATTCTCCACACCTCAGACACAAACAGCTTATAGTGATGGTCATATTATAGTCACTGAAGGGTTTGGGGTTTTACTATCCTCAACCTCCCTATAACTATCCACCGCCCATGATGGTGGACGAGGAGGAGGAGGGCTGCGCGCGCCCCATCACTACGTCGTGTTCAACTCCACACTGACTGACTGACCAAAACAATTTCCCTACCCTACCAACAGACCGTCTCCCCCAAGTTACCAAGTTCCATAAAGCGGACGGTACAGCGGCACATCTTGCCTCGAACAGCATTATCCAACTAACCCTAACACATCCGCATAGAGTAATTTAGGATTCTGATAATAAAATGTACCCAAAGCGTAATGCCAAAACGAAAATATTATATCATCGAATTGGGTGATATTAGAGTATCTGGCACGTGACACGGTAAGCGGTGTTGCCAACTCGCAGGGTGACAGGTGGTTGGTGGCTCTCACGCCGATACACTCATACATACACATACACACGAATACATACATACATACATAGAGGGTACACAAACAACTGATACACCTACATAAGTCAACTTTTGGACTTGTTATCTCCAAGTGATCACATACACGTCGCGCCGTAATCTACATATACAAACTCGGGTACACGCAACTATTAGCACACATAAATCCAAGCACACACTCACACACACTTGTACATACACGGTATACCAGACACATACATTACTGCTACATTTTTAACGTCAGGAATCTTACATGTATATCAAATATAACCCTTCCAACACGTATGAATGAGGTTTAGATTGATTAGCTTTGGTCTTACTCCCCGGGAAGCTTTAAAAAACTCGATTCAGATTCAACACACACATACTGGCAACAAAACAAGAGTTCAAACATTTATACAGCATTTTTGTGTAGTCAAATATTATTATCATCTCCATCCTATACTGCCCTTGAGTGACTGGTATACCCACGCTGTATATATATCTTATTTTGACTTTAGGATAGTCTCGTTACCAGGTGTGTTGTTGAGGGAGAGGGAAGGTATGCATGTGTGGGTCGGTGAGTAGGTGTGTGTGTGTGTGTGTGAAGTATCAAGAAGAAAGCGGTAATAGGGGAATGTATTCAAGAAGTAGTCACGAGCATTAATAAGTATCCAGCTTTGGTTGAAACTTTGAACAGTCCACCAATTCACCAATGAACTAATTACAATGGAAAAAATATTGCGCATTATTTACTATCTTTAGGTATTCGAAGCACACCTGGATACTTATTAGTGCTCTTGACTGTACGTGTAGTATAGAGGAGGGAGGGAGGAGATTGGCAGAACTGATATGGTGATAAATGCTATCAGACAGT
Source organism: Petrolisthes manimaculis (assembly GCA_034508575.1). Taxonomy (NCBI): domain Eukaryota; kingdom Metazoa; phylum Arthropoda; class Malacostraca; order Decapoda; family Porcellanidae; genus Petrolisthes; species Petrolisthes manimaculis. Next base: position 9,675 of record JAWZYT010003176.1, on the reverse strand, counting down.
GAACACATCCAGAAGAATACCTGAGTGTAGTGCCATCCCCTTATCTCTCACCATAAATCCACTACAAGACTATCTTTGAAGGGATTAACACACTTTTGGTTCATTGGAGTGTCCTAATACCCCTATAGTATGTCAGGAAACAGGACTATATTCACCAAAATAATGGTGGCCTGTTACTTAAAATAGTTTGGAGAAGTCAACTGCTCCAGATTTTCCCAACATTGTACTGTACTATTACCCCCCCCTATTCAGTAGACAATGACACACAGTACATACAATACAGTATTGTTTTGTTCTTTCTCTTTCTGACAGTGGGGAGAGGGTGATGGTAACTGGGTGAATGGACTCGCATATACAATTCTGTAATACTAACCACCAAGTTTCTAAATTGCTTAAATAACTTTTTCATTAATGACACATGGATATTTTTCAAGAAAGCAAATTCAAATTTTGTTTGTTTTAACTTTCTTAGCAACTACTTACAAGCTTGTAAGTACTGTACAGTACTATCAATTCATGTGAAGTTTCCCTGTTTATGTAAATGATCTCTTAACTATGTTTTGTTATACAGTACTTTGTAAATTTACTGTAAATATTTGTAAATATTTTTTCCAAATCTGGGTCAATAAAGAAATTAATGTGACCCCGAACCTTCAAAATAAAGTACAAGTAACAGAATAATCCTGGTACACAAGATGAAAAGATAACATACAATTTAAACAAGAGTAAACCTTCAAGTACTGTACCTGTATATGCACACACTTATATGTATTTTAGATAAATGTACATTCCCCAGGGGTATTCATGAGAGAGTAAAAATTACTTTGGCAACAGGTGTTGTTCAGTTATGACTCACAGCAGGTGTGGCAGATGCATTAACCTAATAGTTTATTTTACTTAACTTTTCCCAATTGCATTCCACCAAATACAGTACATAATATTTATGTGGACACACCTACTACAATTTACTAGCATTAATATGGCATATTATTATTCATATAACACTATCCTTAGAAGATACACTGGGGTAGAGTAATGCCTTGTTTTCCACTGGTGTTATGGGTGTGTACTGCATTGTTTGTAATGAATCTGTGAACTGTACTGTAAAATAAACCCTCATTGTACAGTACATTACACACCCATAAACCCAGTGAATAATGAGGGTTTACTGTACACAGATTCATTACAAACAGTATAATATACACCCATAACAACAGTGGAATATAAGAGATTATTGTACTGACATGATACAATTTCAAGTTACCCTAGACACAAGATGGACAGTGGGCTTACCGATTATTGGAAGCCCCAAGTGTAGGTGCAGAGCTTTTCCTCAGCTTGGATGTGATGATGACCGAACTCTTTCTGACAGCTTGACTGTCGAGTGAGGTGGCCGGGGCGGAAGTCTTTCTTCGTACTGACACCGTGCTGGGCAAGTTCTCAAAGTTCTTCGAAAGGACAGTACTGGAGAAGAGATATTCAGTCATCATGAGAATAGTTTGATGATTAAATTAACACTAACATTCAATCTACCCTCTTGAAATTATTCCTCAATACACTGAGACAAAAAAATTTATTTGAATTTTTGTTAGTACCAGTACTATACATGATTGTAGTTCTTATTTTCTATTTCTTTTACATTTGAAGAGAGTTGGCAGAGTAGCTATGATAGATGTTTCATGATTAAATGACTTTCTACTTTTCATCAATCCCACTTCTTGAGGATAACTTATTGGTTGGATAACCGTGCTCATAATCCCTAGCCTAGATTTTATAATTCTTTCAATACCAAGGTCTAAAATAATCTGTTATTCTAAATGAAGAGTTTCAATTACATTAGTTCACATAAATAATAAATAACCATTAAAGTAACTACAGTATTTCTACCCAGTCCCAACAGCTAGGAACGTGGTATGCAACATGACTTAAATCCCCAACAACCTACCTGAATAGTTTACCAGGCGCTGAAGCTTTGCGAGGGGTTATGTTGACTACACTGTTACTCCTGGTGCTCCTGGAAGAGGCGGGTGTGATAACGGAGGTAGACCGCAGCACTCTGGAGGACCTGGTATTGGCGGATACAGGGGTGGAGGGGTCACGGTGAGGCTTGGTCCCACTCGTTGCTGACCTGGGGGTGAATGAGGTGGTGGTCCTGCCGGGGGTGGTGGTCGAGCCCTGGCCACTACTGCTCACCCCACCCCTGCAGAAAAATGTAAACACTTAGCTGGTACAGTACTTAAATATATTGGGCCCTAATATTTCACATCTCTCTGCAAAACCACTCAATGATTTAAATTTATTGTAGGAAAATGTTCATATCACCACCAATAATGACTCCACTCTGAACTAAAACATGTTTATGCTATTTTTTTTAATGTTCCGACATTGCCTTCATCAAGCCCTTTACAGACTTCTGAACAGTGAATTGGTATCCAGGCGCAGATGGAGGGAAGTGAGAGTAATTCCCAATTACTGCAGCTGTTATGGTACCAGTAAGGGTGTTTTACGACATTTGGTGGCCTTGTAGTTAGTGCCTGAAACTCAATTTGGAAGTGTTAATATTCTTAGCCCCTCGTCTGAGAGGATTTGATCTCCCAACTAATAAGTTGTGAGTCCAGAACACTAACCACTCAGCCACCACCCCTGTAAATGGATACAACTCTCAGCTCCTGAGAATGTGATGCTTTTCATATTTATTCACATCACTCCGGCTTGCTTAACATCATCAAATATTATATAGGACTATGATGAAGAGGATGATTACTCTTGTTTCCAACATTATATCACCAGTAATTCATCTTTGGACATTTTTGTCATAGTAACTTTTAATATCTTGTATGGCTCATTTTACAATCATATGTAACTGGTGTAACATCTTAAATGAAACAATTTTTTTTAAGAAGAATGCAACAGCAAAATATAAACCATAATCACATTTATTATGCATGACATTATGTTTCTAAGTTCATGTAGGAAATGGGTATGTTGTACAAAAAAAATAACCAGTACACCATTAGTAATATTAGTAGTATTACATTGTTATGTACTATATTATGAAAATGATCCATATTAAACTGTTCAGTTTCCCCTGCAACCATTACAGGCAAGTGTTATAAAAGAAAACTGAACCATTTGAGGAGTAACCTTAACAAATATTAATTTCCAACTAGAGAACCCTTCCCCCAAGCTTATCTTTTAACACATCCATAACAGCTAGACAGGGCAGATGGAAATAAATTCTTAAAGGTTGAATGGGAGGTTAGAAATTATTTTAACTTGTGTAGGCTATGTTGGTTAAATGGGATGCTATAGGCCTATATTATTTTATCTAATTTATATTAGTTTTATTATCTGAGGGGAACCATTGCTCTATACAGTACTGTTTATACAAATGCATTCACTTTAATTATCACATCCACCCTTTAAGGGAAGGTTTTCTTGTGGGTGAATTGGAAGGTCTCTGATTCCTCCAAACTATGCCACAAAACAAACAGATTCCCTATTAGTACCGGTACCATTGAGGGTGTCTGTTTTCTGAAATTCTGGCATAGTTTGGAGGAATCAGTAGCCCTCCAATTTACCAACAAGAAAATCTTCCCTTAAATCTAATGGTTATTGATTTACTTTTATGTGACCTTGCTCCTTTTTGACTTCCCTGTAGTTATGCAACATAAGAGAAAGGGTATAATTTTTTTAGAGAGGTGCAAGTTCATTTATTTATTGTTTTACAAATTGCTACACACTAAGCAGGTAACCCTTCTTAGCTGCTAGGGCCTATCCATTAAAATATTCACACAATTGATGCATTTTTTTTATAATACACAAAAATAAAGAACTTTGCATCTCTAAAACAACAGTACCATAGAGATTTTCTTGTTGGAAATTGGGGGGACACTGATTCCTCCATTCTATACCAAGACACAGACACCTCCATTGGTAATATTGAGGTTGTCTGCTTCCTGGCATAGTTTGGTGGAATCAGCATCCCTCCAATTTACCAACCAGACAATCTACCCTTAAAATCTATGTAATTAAAGACCAAACTTCTACCAAACAAAAGCTGTCCTATCTACAAAAAAAATAATAATAATACCCGGGTGTAACGTAATGGAAAGTAATATACTGTAGCGACAAATGCATAACCTACTGATTGAATGATTGATTAATATTAGGCACCACAACAGCAAAGTCATATGGTGCCCTAGGAAGAAGGTGATTGAGAGGTGGGACAGTAAGCACTAAAGGTAACAGATGAATTAAAAAATAAAGTGACAACACCTGCTGACAGATGGGCTTAGGTTTGACAAATTTAATGAGTGTTGTGGTGAGGTGGTGGTAAACTTTCTTCATGGGGGAGATATTACTGGTAGCTTTCTTTTACTGCACCATAGTGATGCTCTGATACCCAATTATGGATTAGAGAGATTTTTTGCAAGCCTAGAATACACTGACAATTACATGATACTGACATTGATGTCAGTACTTATTTAATATTTAATATTTTGTTCATTAAACTTGCATACGGTAATAATGTAAACCTCCTATTTTCAAGCGATATTAACACAGGACATACATAATTTTTTTGTACATAATTTCTGTAACAATTCTTAAAAATGTTTAGTGTTTCTCTAAAGATACCAGTATCTTTACAAGAACATCTAGATTACACAAGCTATTCAGAGGAACCCCATCCTAAATGGGAAAATACGGACGTTAAACGAAAATAATGATGATGATGATGACCAACATCCACAAAGGAAGACAACCAACCTTGGGGTGAGGAGAAGTGGGGTTCGGGGGTTCATGGTGGGAGAGCGACGGAAGCGTTGGGAGAGCGGGGACAGCGCCCGCAGCCTGTCCAAGTCCCGGTGGGGAGCCTGCAATAAAACAACACCAAATTAATACATGGTTATTACAGATTAGAGAACATGGTATCAGAATGACAAATATGATAAGCTAAACAATGGATTCTGTACTGGGTATATTATAAACATACTATCAGTTCAATACAGAATAAGATAATCCTGTCCATAAAAAAAGCTAAGTTTATTTTTTGAAGTCTAAAGCAGATCATCCCATCAAAATGATATTCTTACACAAAACCTAATTTTACAGTCATTATTTCCATTAAGGGGAGAGTATATTTTTGGTACTGTACATTGGAGCACCTTGATTCTTCCAAAGTATGACAGGAAACCTTACCATATTAACAAAAACAATGGTGTCATGTTGCTTTTATATTTTTAGTCCCACGAATAGTACAATTTCAAACACTGTAATGTTCCACTACATTTTTTATTTTGTACATTGTGTTCATTGATACATTCAAAGAAGTAGTCACTCATAAAGAGTAATTTTCAGTTCTCAGTGGTGACATCTCTTATGGAATCATTCATAAGTAAATAAACCTAATGTAACCATGACGAGGCAATATTTCACACTCACTGGTCACTCTGTCTCATGTGTTCCATTAAAAGTTTGGAGAAATACTACCTTCTATAGTACTGGTACCTCCATGTTCATATTACAGTAATTTACAAAGAAAATACAGTATTCGGTAAAAATTTACTACTGGACAATACACCTTCGAGGGTAACCAGGACTTTTGAGGGTAATCAGGACCTTTGAGCGTAACCTAACCAATGCAATCTACCGTAACCTAACCTGTGCAAACTACTGGAATTTAACTAGGGAAAACTAATAGGACAATATGAGAAAATACGTCAAACATGTTACATTTATCTGCAGTATTTTCCCGCACCGTATTTCCCAACGCTGACCCACAAAATTGTTGGATAGCCGAGTACAGCAGGGAATATCGCCAAAGTAATGCATATCATAATAATGTGTATCCTAATGTAGTATTGTATAATACAATAAAAAAAAATGGTATTATAACAGAAGTACTGTATTCTTGGCGAGGGCCGCGCAGTGTTACAACATCCGGCTAGGTCCTGGCAATTTGCCCCGGTCACTTTAGGATAGTTTACACCGATTACATCACGGTAGTTTGCCCAGGTTAGGTTCTGGTAGTCTGGTGTGGTCTAGGTTAGGTCAGGTCAGAATAATTTCCAAATTATGTTTGTAAAACGAGGCATCTCCGAGAGAAAGACCATAGATGAAAAGTGTCTTAGAATGGTCCAAAATTGTGGGTAATGACACTAAAATATACAATATAAGGAACCCAGTACTTCTGTAAATTTACCAAAAAAATATAGAGGTCAACAAAGGTTGTATAATGTCTGTTAAAAATAGATTGAAAACATAATAATTACCCGGTATATATATATACGTAAACAAAACAGTTATAAACACGTATACAAATTCTAACGTTACAGCATCACTCACTACTGAGCCCATATCATATGCAAGAACATTCGTGGTGTATACGATGGTGTGGTATCAGTAGCCTACGATGGCTCCACAGACAAACAACAGAGCCATCGTACCGACACCACAGCATCGTATACACCACGATATAATATTCTTGCATTCGGAAAACAAACAAAAACAAGTCACCATCAATGTTTTCTTATCTAAGTTAAACCTATATTTAAACTGATAACACGCTATATCACACACACACCACTTAACATATCCCTTTAACTACACACAGGGAAGGTTTAATTATCAATAAAGTGAATATACTAATAAATATAGAGTTTGTGTTTACCCGCGGTGGGCCCATGATGTGGTTTGTTTGGGTCCTTTCACTTTTTGACGCGAGATTTAAAAGTGGTTCCCTGTGCTGACAACAGATGGCGTTAGTGTGGTGCTGCCCTCTCTCTCTATCTCTATCTCTCTCTCATGGTATTTTTCTCTCTTTCATGTTTCTCTCTCTTTCTCATATGGTATTTCTCTCTACATCTCTCTCTCTCATATGGTATTTCTCTCTACATCTCTCTCTCTCTCATGATGCTTCTCTCTATCTCTCTCTCTCTCATATGGTATTTCTCTCTACATCTCTCTCTCTCTCATGATGCTTCTCTCTATATCTCTCTCTCTCATCTCTCTCATCTCTCTCTCTCTCTCTCTCTCTCATCCAGAGCTCAGCCGCTTTAGCGAACGAAGCGAGTCTCCTAAATTTTCAGCACACCCTCCAATTTTCTGTTTTTCTTGCCCCTGATTGTGTTAAGTTTTTGGTCTATATCCTACAGTATCGGGGTAGGTTTTAAATATAGCCTAGTGCCCAACTTCGGTTCTTGGAAAATGGCCGAACGTAACTACTCCTATAAGACTGCACCAGATATCATCATCAATCTTTAATCATTGAAAGATAGAATAATCAAATTGTAGTTTCTTCCAATAATGAAACATAAGCTGATGATTAAAAGGATAATATTCCCGTTCGGCCTTCCAGAGTCTTCAACTTTGGACACCTACTTCATTTATTCTCATCTTTCTTCTTTTGACTTATTAATAATATTACCCTTCACTCCTAATCTTCTTATTTTCGCCTTTCATTCCTTATAATTACTCCCTCGTTGCCTCTCCTTGTTTCTACAGTTCTTCCCTCCTCTCCTTTCTCCTCCTCCTTCATCACTTCTCAGTCCTCCCTTTCCTCCCTCACGTGCAGGCTCTCCTCTCCTTTTTCCACGTTTCCTACTTTACTATAAACTTTCCCTGTGAGTTCTTTATAACAAAATGGGTGTTATTTTCTATGTTTTTCCAAGTAATATACCCAGTGGGAGTGGTGGGTGGAAAGGAGCCTTGTAATTTATCAATCCTTTCCTTCAACACGTAGTCTAGATTTGCCTATATATAGTTAAACAGGTAATCTTGTAAAATACCATAAAGGGTTTCCTGTTGTCTGTACTTTCTTTGTATTCCTCCTCTTCCTCTCCTCTTTCATTGTATTCCTCCTCATCCTCTCCCCTTTCATTGTATTCCTCCTCATCCTCTCCTCTTTCTTTATTACCTACTAAGAATGACAGTCTGGGTAATAGGACAGAATGAATGACAACGAGACTGACAGGCAACTTCCGTGATGCAAGAAATAAACAAGCAATGTACACCGTTAACATGCTATCATCGCTACCATTCAAGGACACATACACTACATAGTCCATACGTAAGTAAGTAAATACAGTACATATTACTGTATTGTATCCAACTAGAATTGTTATTAACTATCTATAGCACTGTGGATAAAGTTAGAGTACAGTCGCGATACAAAATTATGTTGTTGACACTGTTGTATATATTGATAAACACTACTACAACTACTACTACTGGGCCTATTACTACTACTATAATTTGTGGTAGTAGGCTAGTAGTAGACATGGCAAATTTGTATTGTATATTGGGGTAGTATAAAAACATAATCTTATAAAATATTGGTAGATGCCTTTTGTGGGTCATTTTTATAGCCAGCCTGAGTGTTAATAGCAAAGCCTAATATTAGATTTTGGTTAATAGGTTCTCCCGTTTGTTTACTTATGAGAGAGAGAGAGAGAGAGAGAGAGAGAGAGAGAGAGAGAGAGAGAGAGAGAGAGAGATCGTGACAAATATTTAACCCATCAGTGAGTGAACAGGATATATGGGTATGTACAGACACAACATTATCAGGGACACACACACACACACACACACACACACACACACACACACACAGGAACATTCAGTCGCAGCACATGGTCCTTGAACAGACTTCCCTTTACACCGTGGTCAAGGACTATGTGCCGTGACTGTACAGATAACACCAAGGCCACCGACCTCATGTTTCGATATTCTCTGATCCTATTTCCTGGCATACATTGGAGGAATCAAGGCGCTCCAAAAGTGTACCAAAATGTGTCTTATCTCCCCTAAAAGTGTATTATCTCCCTTAACTAAACCTCAACAGGGCCATTATTCGTATGCAGTTGGTGAAAATAATCTATATATATATATAATTTTTTTTAGTAATATTTTAGCCACGTCACCCCTCGTCGCGCGCCAAGCCTATTATTATTATTATTTTGTTTATTTTGGTTATAGTATATTTCTACATTATTTTGTATAGCTATAATATAATTCTTGCAAGCTTTTTTTTTTGTTTCTGCTAACAGGCACGAAACACAAGCAAGACAAATAACTAAGCAACACAAGCAAGACAAATAAGCAAAACAAAAGGCAGGTAACACAAGCAAGACAAGAAGCAGGCAACACAAGCAAGACAAGTAAGCAGGCAACACAAGCAAGACAAGTAAGCAGGCAACACAAGCAACAAAGCAGACAACACTTAGTAAACAGGATGCCGCACACACTGGCATAAAGAGGAAATGGGAGATGGGGGTTTAGTGCTTGGAGAGAGAGAGAGAGAGAGAGAGTTAGAGAGAGAGAGAGAGAGAGAGAGAGAGAGAGAGAGAGAGAGAGAGAGAGAGAGAGAGAGAGAGAGAGAGAGAGAGAGAGAGAGAGAGAGAGAGAGAGAGAGAGATAGAGAGAGGAGAGAGAGAGAGAGAGAGAGAGAGAGGAGATGCTAGCTGGTCTTCAGTATTATTATAAGAGAGAGAGAGAGAGAGATGCCGACAAGGTCCTTAGTAATATTAATATAATGTCTTTTGTCCACTTCCCTCATACCGACACACACACACACACACACACACACACACACACACACACACACACGTGGTCATCACACGCAACTCACCGCCACGCAAACCCACCCACATTAAAGGAACAATATAGGGTTGA
>JAWZYT010003175.1:15000-16289 GCA_034508575.1 Petrolisthes manimaculis | reverse complement strand
CTGATTAGTCACTCACAATGCACACACACACTGATATGTATTTAAATCATTCACACACACATATACAGGCACTGATTACACACACACACACACACACACACACACACACACACACCACACACACACACACACACACACACACACACACACACGTACGATACAATGTCTCTAAGGGTCTTGTTCTAACTAGCTTTGTCAATATTCAAGTTTGAGTTTGAATCCAAAAGTTTTGCGTGTTTACATGGAATCAGAATATAAGAAATGGTAGAAAAATACCTTAAAAATAGAAGGATATGGCCTGAGAATACATGTAGCGGTAGAAAAATTCCTTATAAAACAGAAAATACCTTAAAATAAAAGGATGTGTCTTAAAAACACTTTAAAAATAAATGGATGTGACCAAAAAATTATCTTAAAAATTGAAGGATGTGGCCCAAAATACCTTAAGAATAGAATTATGTGACCAAAATACCTTAAAAATAGACAAATGTGACCAAAAAATACCTTAATAATAGACAAATGTGACCTAAAAATACCTTAAAATAGAAGGATGTGACCAACATACCTTAAAAATAGAAGGGATGTGATCCAAAAATACCTTAAGAATAGAATATGTGACCTAAAAATACCTTAAAAAACAGAAGGCTCTATATGACCTCAGAACACGAGTTAAAAAGGTACTAAGTTGTACAGTACTCACGGGGCGTCGTATCTTCTCCATGACGGCAGCCTCAACAACACCAACTCCAGACCCGTAGCGAGGGGAAGATGCACTTGAGTCAACACAACGTCGTCGTCGTCGTCGTCGTCTTCTTCGTGTGTGTGGACATTGGCCTTCCTTTGCTTGAGGTGTTGTGTGGTGGAGGTGGTGGGTGTTACTGTGTTTCTCCTTCCCTTGGGTTGTTGTTGGTTTGGTGATCACGTTCTTCATGTTTCCTTTTACTTCAGTCCATTTGGCTACATCAACTATCTGTTTCTTCTCTTTATTCTGTTTTACATCTATATTTGTTCGTTCATTATCATCTAAGAGTAGTTTATCCAGGCGTTCCCTTGAGCCAGAACTGAGACGACTGAGGTAGGTGGTAAACTTGTGTGTCCCAAGGAGTGTGTGTAATGTAGTGAGGGTGTGGATGGCAGCATGACCCACCTCACTGTCCTGAACCTTGCCATACAGCGCCTGCACTAAGGGGCTCAGGTTCACATCCAGTAATTGGTCAGACAGCAGGTTTGTCATATTGAGTGTGGACAACTTGCTAACTTTCCCGTTCTCATGGTTGACCCCATAGGAG
>JAWZYT010003175.1:0-10000 GCA_034508575.1 Petrolisthes manimaculis | reverse complement strand
GGGGCTTACACACACACACACACACACACATATTCAACCTCTCTTATATTGCCTCTCATTGCATATTACTACATCAAAAAGTACAGTAAGGAAGTAAGTACATATAAAACCGACTATGTACCCAAGAAAATTGATACACACACACTAAGTTAATTCAAATATAATACTCATCTTCCTTTTGTTTACATAATACTCTCTCTCTCTCTCTCTCTCTTTTACCTTAGTCCTCTATTTGTCTCCTGGTCCAGATCCCTAATGTCAGGGCAGCTTGTTTTCAATAAATCGAAGGAGAAAGACAAGGTTAGATTGATTCTTACCCGAGACCACTTTCTCTCTCTCTCTCGTTTTCACACTCTTTCTGTTCCTCCCTTTTTATGTCTTCACACTGGTTTTGTCCTACCTACATTATTTTATTTGTTTTGTCTGTCTTTCTCTCATTTTCCCTTCTTATTCTCTCTCTTCTTTATATATATCCAACTTCTTTCATTGGTTTCTGTATTTTTCTTGTTTCAAACTATTTTCTCTTTTTACCTTCTCTCTCTCTATCCAAGGATCCTCATACCCCTCTTAAATTCCTTTCACACCTTACTTTTCACTGATTGTCCTTTTGCTCCTACTTTAATGCTTCCTTCCGTTCCTTTCTACATTTCCTTCCTCCATCTCTCTTCAGGAACAAATTACTTACCGTTCCTTTTTATCCACCTTGCTCCTTTCCTTCCCATATTCCCTTCTTCATACTTCACAACACCTTTTCCAATCCGTCCCTTGCAAAAATGTCAAACAAAACCTCGCACCGAGTTGAAGTGACTGTAAATAAAAACATAAACTTTTCCCATCATCTAAAAGCAAGATTCAGAAAGTTTTTAATCTGCCGTGCTATACTGTTTGAAATAATTTGTATACGGATACTTTTTTGAGCTATTGTCAGTGTGTTAATAACATGCATAGTACTACTGTACCTACAAACAATTATATTTTAAAATGCTGTGGGGGGTAAATTGGATGCTACTGATTTCTCCAAACTGGCGAAGAAATAGATTGAGTTCAGGTGGTCGTTTATATACGTATAGTTTGGAAACATTTGTAGCCTTCTAATTTGCTAACAAACTCTTATTCTCAAATATAATGTACCACCTCTCAGAGAAATTAAGAGAACAACAGTCTGTGCATCAGTTCTTTATTATTTGTTCCGATATATACTCATACATTCTGTCTCTATGGACTACAAAATATAAAATACACTCTCTTTGGTTATAACTCTTTATATAATATGCACACTAACACTGCAATGTAATTATGATATGTACAATATTGCATAGTGGATTTCTTTTTAATTAAATCTTGCTCAAATGCTCTAAGAGGACGCAGAGGACGGGGGGAGATGAAGACCGATGACCAGTTGTGGCGACCCCTTAGGCTTAGAGGGAGGTGCAGCGGACAGATGGTGGTGTCGGACGAATTTACTGAGGAGGATTACAGCCATGAATTCCTTCCACACACTGCATTAGGGAGGTCATCGGCACTGTGATTCCAGGACACTGACGCGATCACATGACGTTGGCTCTCTCGCCTCATTCCACAACCAGGAAGAGCGGTGAATTAAATAACAAAATTGGCTTTGTTGGGTGACTTGGGCCATGAGGTTTACTGGGGCTTATAAGAATGGCAATATAAATCAATACAGGGATGTGTAGAGAAGAGGTGTGGTGCTGGTGACACAGATACCAGGGGGAATTTCATTGTTTGTAATATTGTGCCAAAACAAATCCAACTTAATAGTACTGTAATAAGGTAATAGTAGCACAGTAAATGGACCCTTGTCTGGCTTTTTAATTCTAGTATATATAACCTATGAAAAATTATCAATAAAATTCGGAACACAATCGTATACCGTACAGTCATAAGCCAAACAAAACTGCCCACCCAAGACTGAGAAGTAAAAGTAAAGGACAGTCCATTTTCACAAGAACTGGCTGTGTAGCTTGTATCTCTGCTTTTAGTTATTTCTCAAGGGTGGGCAGAAAGTATGGTTTGTGACTATACCTCCACATAAAATTACTGACTAGCAAATATATATCACAGAACACATCAGGTACCACTACAAGTAATCTTTGAAATTGACTGTAACGATGCAAATTATAAATAAACTACACTAGTCTAAATATTCATGAACCAAACGTTGATGAAGACCGGTACCATAGCTCAAGGTTATGTGATAACAATGGCCGAACAATGGCTCCCTGTAGTGTCTATAGAGCTATCGTACTGGTTATCTTCACTTCCTTGCCCATGATCTCTCTTATGTACAGCCCAGAGTCTTTATACAAGTCATCTATTATGAAGCTTATATTAATAAAGTCTATCTATAATATTATGAGAAGCTGACGGCAGGAGACAGGACGGTATATTTTTCTTGCAGGTACACGTATCACATTCCTACTCAATACTATGCTATGTGTGGAAATTTAATGGTTTACATTATTACTTCACTTGTGATAATATACATTTTTTAAATGATTCAGTATTTTTCCTCACATTATACTGATGAAAGTGATGGATTTCATGCTGGTTCATATTCATAAAATGAATAATATTTACCAAAATGTTTGCATCAATGACTACTTACAAATATTGGTAAGTTCTACACTGCTACAAGCATGAGTTGTATTTATAATATCTAAAAGGCACACTGGAGGGAATAAAGTTGAATCGCTCATATCTTATCATATAATTATAACCACTTAGATTTTTTCAGTTTAAGGGTATTGCAAAACATTAAATAGAAAAGAAAACTCACAAATGGAAGGATGGAAAGCATGCATAACAGTACTTATATATAGGTACATTACATCCATAACTCACACTACATGCTTTCCATACTTTCAAATCTGAAAAGTCTTCTGGCCCAGAGAGATCCAAGTGTATAGGCCTAAGTACTGTACTGTACTATACTTGCAAATACTGTATTTACTACCTGTACTTTTTTTACTCAATGGTTGCATAAATCTAAATCTGGTTGTCTTGTTAGTATTGTTAGTAAACCTCTACATTACCTCAAAAAAGTATCTAGAACTAATGAGAATGAATTTAACACCCCAGATAAATACAAGTATTCCAAAAAACAAATGAGGGAGCAAAGGGTCAATATCACAGTGCAGCCCAGAAACCTGGTTAGTCCCTGAATGGTTCCAAAACTCACTCACTCTGGAAGTCAACACACATTTCATAGAGTGTTCTCCTGGGGCTACAAAGTAAACAAGTACATGTACAGTATGCATATATCTAAGCCCCTTGGTAGTGATCTATGACCTATCAATGACTGCCTTTAAATATCAGTTGTGATTTTTTTTACTAACACTCAGAAAACATTAAGATGGTGATAATATCAAGTATCATAATAATAATATACCAACTTATCTTCACCAAATTAACGGTGAACACTTACCATCAGCCACAGGGTCGTTATAATAATAAAACTCATAATTGGCAACATACCGCCTACAGTAACCCTGATGCTACTTGTTATCATTGTTGCTGCTGTTATTGTTGTTGTTCTTATTGATGTGGTCTAGAGCATGTAGGAGTGAGTCAGTGTGAGGGTCAGGTACGACAGCCAACCATGCCAGCACAACCAGGCAGGTACGGGCAACACACACCCACCTCCACCAATCCACATACTCAGTCACCTGGGGAGAGTAATAATGTATGACCTTCTAAGTCTAATAACCTTATGTACATGTTTCGTACAGTCCAGTTGCAGATGAGTACCAAGTTGTGTAAATAATTTATATATTACATCTTGGATTGCATTACATTTATCAAAAACTACAAAATTTAATGATGGAGTCTGTACATGTTCGCCTGTTTAAAATATATGGAATATAGTCACACATTCTATCATCAATAGTTACACCTTCAAATTTTACTGTCTTTGGGCTATAGTCCCAGAAAACTAGTAATTAGACTGGACACATTTTTCTTCCAAGTCATTCACTTGTACGCTCACCTCCTCATGGGTAAAGACTTTCTCCTCCTGATACATCTGTACATTGATGAGTATGTTCTCTGTCCTCACTGCCACAAGGGACAGAACCAGGGAGGCAATGTAGAAGGCTGGTGTCCATGGTATTTTGATTCCGTGTCCAGAGAATACACCCAAGCCAAGCAGATCGTGCCTGAAATGTGACCGTGTCAGCAATTGAAACCAACAAATTATAGTCCTTAATGTAGAATGCATTACAGATGGTAAAAAATACAATAATTGCCTTTAGAGAAGCCTTTACTAATGTGGCACTACTGCATTTACGTAGTGTTCCCTCCACTTACTGGAAAAAGTAGTAAAAATAATAGTTAGTTACCCATAACTGCCTGCTTGCCCAAAGAGTGATTATTTCCGTAAAGAGCTTCAGTGATTCCATTAACATTACCTTGTTGTGGTGGTGTTATTGGTTATAGTGCATATACACTTTCCCTGTATATCAAGATATAATGTGTACCTTCGGAGGCAAAAGTCCTGTCGCCTCACCTGCTTCACCGAGACAGGCAGTGTTCATGGACTTGAGAAATACGCATATTTTCTACACCTAATAATCTCGAGTCTATGAACATCGCATGCCTCGGTGAAGCAAGTGAGGCGACAGGACTTTTGCCGCCGACTGTACAGGAAAGTTCCAATAGCCAATGGTAAACAGTATTCCCTGGCAACGGTACATACCTATCACAGGATGCCACCAAACACAGTGTTGTGAGGAACATGACAAGAGCAAAGAAGACATGTGCCATCACCGGCGTGTACACACCAGAGATAGCACTCGGCTTACTATCCAGCAGGAATATCTGAAAACAAGAGTGAGACACAATAAGAAATGACAACTTACATATGTTTATAAATTGAAGGATGAATGTACAGTAGGCAGGAAAAAAATAGCCCAACTACTGTGGTATAGAATGACATACCAGTACTAGCTACTTGTTTATCAATACTAAGCTATGAAAGACACATTATTATAATTATTGTACAGTACAATATCAACATAAGGCATGTCATCAAAATTTCTGTTCCATTTGCCCAACCCTAACTCTAAAAATGAATTTGAACTGGTGGCCTCTATCCATCCCAGCGGGGCTATACTGTAGGCTACACTCTCTGTCCCCACGAGAACCCCAGAAAGTACACCTAAACTCACCACCAGACAGTGTGCCAGAGTAATACCAGCCAAGAGCCCCTGACACAACACTGAGAAGGTTCTGAAGCCATTCTGCAGGAAGATGGCGTGAGAGGTGCGTGTGGGAATCTGGCTGGGATCATACAGGTCCTCATTCTTCTTCTGGAGGCCCTCAAATCCGTGCCTGGCCACCACGAACCCTCCAATCTCCTCCCTGAAGATGGTGCTGATGGCGTGTGCTGTGGATGGCTGGGAGACTGAGGCACTGAGCAGCAGGCTGGGAGCAGACAGAGTACAAAGCTCAGCGGTGGCCTTGTGTTGTGTGTCCCTCACATCTTCTTCCATCTCCCTCAGTTGTAGGCTTATATATGACTCCTCTCCAGGCTTGCCCAACACCACCACCTTTTGCTCACTCTTCTTCCTGTGTTTCTTTTTCCTTCCTGCCGTGGACTCTTCGGTTTCTGGGGGTGACATTGGTGGAGCAGAGGCTTGGTACTCAGACTCCTCTTCGGTCTTGGCCGGTGGACTTAGGGCCATCTTAAGCGACTTGGTTTCGAACTTATCATTTATATACTGTGCCTTGTCCTTATCCTTGTGCACTACGATCTCCATTGGATATCTGCCTAATTTTTCATTTGGTACATCATCTTGTACAAACTGGACATTATCTTTATTGACATTTTCCTTCTGACTCACTACAGATTCTTCAGGCTTTCCCTTCTGAGATCTATGACCATTCTTGGTTTTGACATTGGCTTCTTCGATGATGGCTGAGAGTTTGGCTGCCAGGAGGTCTGGGTCACTGTCTGTTTCTTCAGCAGCCTCACCACCGGCCGGGCCCTGTGTTGGGGTGGCAAAGATGGCATCAGTCACACATTATTAGCTGTTATCACATTAGACTCCTCTTTTACAAAATTAACCCTTCTTATACCTTCTGTTTCTATTACAAGAGATCTCAGATAAGGTGCTTAGTTAATTTTAAATAGGACACACCAAAATTTGTATCCAAAATCAAACATTTAATTCTACAATCATCATCAAAATTCCCATCATGGTAGCTACTAATCAAACTTTGCTTAATTTTTAGTTATGTGTAATTAAGATAGTCTCTATTATTTTATATATACCGTAACAGTCTTCTTACCCCATGGTCTGCCTGTGGAGGGACAACCTGAGCGTAATCCTTCCTGGAGGTGCCATTAAACACATTCCTCCTCTCCACGTTTGGGTCCCGGCGGGGTGTGTGGTACTGATTGTTCTTGGGGGTATGGTGCTGGTCATTCTTGGGGGTTTTGGGGGTGCGGTGCTGATCGTTCCTGGGGGTTTGTTCCTTCCTGCAGCTGTAGTGTGAGGGGCCGCTGGTGTGTTGTGGTGACGGGTTGTTGTACTCCACCGCCACCGAAGTCTCAAACGACTCCTTGGATTTCATCTCCCAACGCCGCCTCCGACTTCCCCCCCCAGTACTCCGAGCCGACGAGCTTCTCTGGTTGTCCCGCATTCTGCTGAAAAAATATGTATTGGTATAATTACAGCACCGTACCGTATCTTTTCACAATATGAGGTTAGTTTGGGGGCAGTTTGTATATGATTATTCCAAAAAAACTTAATGAAAAAGCTGGTAAAGTACATTTTCTTTGGGTTAGAAATAAAATGGAGTACTGTATAGATGTTTACCCTGTTCTGGTCCTCCAAAGAATATTGAGGTTAGGTCAAGTATGAATACCAAGGTTAGGTCAGCTCCTACTTTTCTACCTCAGCCAAGATTAGGTCCCAGAAGGTCATATATTATTCAGTAAGTATAATTATTGTATATTTCAACTCGTTTAATACATGGTTGGAATCTTATTACAACATATTTAATTTAATTCATCCTTTTAACACAGCTTTACCAACCATACTTATTTTGTGGTGGAAATGTTAATGTGAAAAACTGAAGATATTAAAATGAAAACCTAATTAATTTACATGCAAAAATACAGGTTAACTAACGAGACTCATAGAACATTATCATATTATATCACACTCTAAAAACATTAAACTGCATGAATTAATAGCTGTAAATATCCAAACATCACGTAAGTTAAATCCCTTAAAATATTCAGGCAGGCAGCATCAACCATAAAGTAAACAAATGTATTACTATTGAATTATCCTTATTAACAATAGATTAACAGCCATCACAAACTCAAAACCATATACCAAACATCATTACCAGTGTGCATAGACAAATAACGAGTGAAAAACCGCATTAATTATGATAAAAAAACAAGTCATACCTTCTTTCAACTCCAGCTCGGGATTTTGAATGATTTTTTGAGGATGGAATTTGCTACACAGCCTTCACTTTATTTATCTGTTTTCTCGTCTATTTAAGCTAATTTTATTGTTATTTAAGGCCTTTATGGTTAAGATAGAGTAGTAGTTTATGTTTTTATATATATTTACTCTGAATAGAACTCAGATATTGTGTTAAAAGTGTATATAATTGTGAATTTGTGTATTGCTATAGATGCGGCTTTAGAGGCATTATTGCTAACTCAGCTTATTTTTCACACTTTCAACGGAGCACACTTGATTTTTTTGTTTATTTTTTGGAAAATCAATATACTTGCTTTCATCACTCGCAAAACAAAGCAAAATATTAAAAAAAAAAAAATAATGACAAGGTTAGTAATTGATAAAGTGAAAAATAAATGAGCTTTCTATCCATTTTCAAAAGTATATTTAGCATCAACTAAAAAGAAAAGAGACTTATTTATTAAGCATTTACCCTTGTGATAGGGGCGTTAATTAATTTTGATGACAGAAGAGAAAATTCGCGGCCTTCATACATGCGTAAACACAAATAAACCCTTTGTTGTTATTATTATATAGGTGAGACAGCAGTGATGACAGGAGGGTGTATTGCACCGTAGCCATGGTAGCCCACATCATCATCACCACGCTTTCTTTCCTTCCTTCCCTTCACACTCTCTCTCCCAAGGAATTAGCGCATAGTACAGAGGTATCATCTAACTTAGGCCGTTGTCACACTATGCGGCTCCGCTGCTGCGGTTTCAACGTAGCGTCGAAGCCGCAAATCTGGTACCATGGCACATTGTATTAAGCACAAATGTACATGACAAATTACTATATAAGAGTAAGGAATGAAAGAATACAAAATATTTTCTTGTCTTGTCTTGGACGCTTTGAATAAATAGATTCACGTCAAATATGGTAATTAGTCATTTTAAAATAGTACCAGAGAGGTGCCGGTGTGACGTACTACATAAAACTGTGTGTTTTGCCATTATATGCAGCAAGATACGGCGGTCCGGCGACGCCGCAGGGTGTGATACCTCTCATCATTTGTTTGTACAGTAGTGTACTGTATGTATGTGTTATCGCCATTCCGGCGGCGCCGCAGCGTCGGAGCCGCATAGTTTGACAACGGCCCAAGGAATTATGTTTACTCGATCTTGGGATTTTCTACAAGATCTTGGAAAAATTCTATAGGATCTTTGGATTTTCTAAAAGAGTTTGGGATTTTCACCACAATGTCGGTTTTTCGATATATCTTTCTGATTTTGTATTTTTATGTCTGATATTATTATTTTTAGTGTGAACATATTTTGCTTTGTATTTCTACATCATACTAATATAAGTACTGATTAAATTGCTTACCTCATTGTATCCTTCTGTAAAGTTAATAAAATATTAAGATAATAAATATATACAAGGCTTGGCCCTGTTCTCAACGGGTTATATAGAAAGAGAAAAAGTGCCGGAGAGTCAGTACCTCGAGGGACGCCTCAGTGAGAGTATACACGCCTCCTGCTCCTTCTCTTCCCATCACTCCCCTCGCCTCCACTCAAATAAACACACAACACTCCGATAATAATGGGTTAGTGAAGCATATTTATAAAACGGATTATTTTTTTTATATACTTAAAATCTTCTCTCTCTCTCTCTCTCTCTCTCTCTCTCTCTCTCTCTTCATGAGCGTAATAAATGAATCAAAACAAAAATCTCTCTAATTTCTCTCTCTCTCTCTCTCTCTCTCTCTCTCTCTCTCTCTCTCTCACACACACACACACACACACACGATAACACAAATTGACCTCACCAATCCTTTTTCTGGCATACAGGGGGTGATGAAATTGAGCCAACTCGACCCCGCCTTGCCTACCTGACAGACAACGGTGCCGGGACAACGGTGTGGCGCCTACCCCTGGCCACCACCGTCAATGACCTCCCTGTGGGTAAGTACTAGTCACCATCCAAGGTCAAAAAAAAAAAAAAAAAAAAAAAAAATAGACGAAAAGATACCATTGTGGGTTTTCTGTTTCATTCGTCCTTGGTAAATAACACACACACACACACACACACACACACACACACACACACACACACACACACACACACACACACACACACACACACACACACACACACAATATCAGACGACGAAAAATGTGCATGAGTTTACTGGCACAATTTATATACAGGTACTCATGACTTGACCTAACCTAACCTTGACCTAACGTGACCTCTCTCTTTTCTCGGTGACCAGGTGAGGGTGCCTTGATATACGGGGGTCTGGGTACTGCTACACTCGCCACCTTACTTACCATCGCACATGCTGTCATCTTCTCTGGCAGACGAAGGTAAAGGGAAGTGATGGGGACGTGACAGAGGGTGAGATGAGATGATGTGAGATGATAGAGGGTGAGATGATGTGAGATGATAGAGAGTGAGGTATAATATAAAGTGAAATTACAATGAAGGAAGGTGAGGGAAGGGGGTGAAGTGACAGAGGATTGGGTGATGTGAAGGGAAGTGAGGGAAAGTGACTG
>JAWZYT010003174.1:150000-165102 GCA_034508575.1 Petrolisthes manimaculis | reverse complement strand
GGAAAGGAGTGGCGAAGGTTTAGCATAAGGAAGGAAAGGAGTGGCGAAGGTTTAACATAAGGAAGGAAAGGAGTGGCGAAGGTTTAGCATAAGGAAGGAAAGGAGTGGCGAAGGTTTAGCATAAGGAAGGAAAGGAGTGGCGAAGGTTTAGCCATAAGAAGGAAAGGAGTGGCGAAGGTTTAGCATAAGAAGGAAAGGAGTGGCGAAGGTTTAGCAATAAGGAAGGAAAGGAGTGGCGAAGGTTAGCATAAGGAAGGAAAGGAGTGGCGAAGGTTTAGCATAAGGAAGGAAAGGAGTGGCGAAGGTTAGCATAAGGAAGGAAAGGAGTGGCGAAGGTTTAGCATAAGGAAGGAAAAGGAGTGGCGAAGGTTTAGTATGTGAGTTTTAGAATTGGAATGGCAAGGGGTTTGTTTGGTGAGGAGTAGCGGATTGGTTAGGAAGAATATACAGAGAGTAAAAAACAGTGTAAAACTCCTTCAAGCAACAACAACATACGTATAAAGAAACATAAGACCATTTTCAAAATAAGCAGCAGACATTTAATAAAGAAATAGCAAGCCGCAACCCCATCAATCCTTGACGTATTTCCTCACAGGCCTACGAATTACACCCAGACCTCACAGGCCTACGAATTACACCCAGACCTCACAGGCCTACGAATTACACCCAGACCTCACAGGCCTACGAATTCCAGCAGACCTCAGCATTTTGTAAGTCAGCTGTGTTGTCTAGTGAAGAGATTGGTGGTGTTTACTGGGGTGATGAGGGAAGGAAACAGACTATAATATAATTTATACCTCAGTGCTGATGGTATGTTGTTGTGGCAATATCAACAACCCATACACACACGGTTGCCTCACAAGTGCGTCATTATCTTTATGTCAAGGTGATCTAGAGTTTCTTAAGAGTTAAAACGAGAAAGGAGCTCCAAGTGAGATGTATGGCCATGTTTCACTTGTGTTACATTGGAGCTTCTCGATTCCTCTAAAGTACGCGAGGAAACAGGACCAGAAGAGCAAGAAGAATGGTGTTTTGTTGCTTGGAATAGATTGGAGGATTTAGTTGCTCCAGATTTACCAGCACAGAAAATACTTGGTATAGTTCTGATATTTTTGGAGATTATGATTCCTCCAAATTATTCCAGGCAACAGGATACCATTATATTTCTTTATATGGGTGTGTTTTCTGGCCTACTTTGGAGGAATCAAGGCACTGTAATGTACCAAAAGTATACTCTCCCCATAATTAAGATTATATAGTGATTTGTGTACAGCTTAAGAAACTGTCATGGGGTTTTTAGTGTGACATTTTTTCGTGGGATTATCGTGGGATAAGGAGAGAGTATACTTTTGGTACATTGGAGTGCCTTGATTCCTCCAAAGTATGCCAGGAAACAGGATCAGATCAACACAAATAATGGTGTTCTGTTGCTGGGAACAGTTTGGAGGAATCATTATCTCCAAAATAAAAAAAAATAAAAAAATGGTATGTTATTTCTTCCAGGTTTTATTTTAACAGTATAAAAAATAACTAAAAAAATAGTATGTTTTTCTTTTGTGTCTTCCTATTTAACTACACACACAGTCCTGTATTTATTATCCCCTTAACGATAATAAATACATGACTGTGTGTGTAGTTAAATAGGAAGACACAAAAGAAAAACATACTATTTTTTTAGTTATTTTTTAATATTGTTAAAATAAAACCTGGAAGAAATAACATACCATTTTTTTATTTTTTTATAATGTTAATATAAAACCTGAAAGAAATAACATATTATATTTTTTTTTATAACGATAAAATAAAACCTAAAAGAAATAACATATTATTATTTATTTTTTTATAATGATAAAATAAAACCTGAAAGAAATAACATATTATTATTTATTTTTTTATAATGATAAAATAAAACCTGGAAGAAATAATATAAAGTAGAGATTAGCATGAAAGAATGCAAGTAAAAAGACGCTCCCAGGAGGGATTGGAGGACGAGGGATTGGAGGATGAGGGAGTGGAGGATGAGGGAGTGGAGGACGAGGGAGTGGAGGACGAGGGAGTGGAGGACGAGGGAGTGGAGGACGAGGGGTCAGGTCAGGTCAACACGTGGGTCAGGTCAGGTCAACACGTGGGTCGGGTTGAGGGTCACACCAGGGAGGTAGAATAGGTCAGACTCCAGGGTCAGAGGAGGAGAGGTGAGGAGAGGTGAGGTGAGGGAGTAGGAATAATAATAAAGAATAAATGCATAAATAAAATAATATGCAAAAAAATAAATTTAAAATAATATTAAATAATAAATGCATAAATAAAATAATATGCAAAAAAAATAAAAATAATAATAATAATAATAAATAACTAAAAAAAAAACATCAAAATAAATAAAGAAATAAAATAATTAAATTTAAAATAATAATAAATAAATAAAATAACATCAAAATAAATAAATAAATAAGATAAAACAAAATAAAATAAAGGCCTTAACCCATTCATTAGTTTGGACACAAGGTTTGTGTCCAAACTGTGTTTACGTGTGTTAGGTTAGACACAACTGTTGTGTCCAAGGTATTATTTACTTCTCATTCTGAAACACAGGCACAGAGCTCTACTACAGTCTTCCAGATATTGGTTTATTTACTAATTATACTTTTATCATTAGTCTTGTAAGTCTGGGATAGATAGGAACAATCTATGATTTATAAATAAAAAACATCTACTATATTGCGGTAGGATAACTGCGGCCTCTGCCCGAGTCACCGAGGAATGATAAACAAAAACAGTGTTGCCAGGTGCAGGGAAATTTCTCTGTTTTAGGGAATTTCGAAGTCTACACAGGGAAATAATTTACAGTTCGTTGATGAGTAAACAGGGAAATTTCTACAAGATGTAATACCTAAAAGACCATCAATGCTCAAGAGTAAACAGGGAATAATTGAGGTAAAAAGGGAAATTCTGATGTTGAAGTGAGGGAAATTTCGTCCAGCAGACCTGGCAACACTGGGTCATCATGAGTCAGGGGGAGATACCGTTGTCAGGATTGTCTGGTTCTTTGGATGACGTTTCAATGGATTTTTTGGATATTGATGGTGACAGGGACTCTATAGAGGACTCCCCCAAGTTTGTATGGGGTATGAAAACTGGGCATATCTCGAAAACGGGGCATTTCCGAGAGAAACACCATTGAAGAAAATAGTCTTAGAATGGTCCTAATTAGTGATAAATCATACTAATATAAACGTTTTACTGAACCCAGGTTTACTGTAAATTTACCCTCCGAAATAACTTAAGAGAGTATGGATGGTAAGAGTTATTACAGGTTTGATATGATAGGAAATAAACTAATTCTCACAATCAGGGTAACACACACACACACACACACACACACACACACAGAGAGAGAGAGAGAGAGAGAGAGAGAGAGAGAGAGAGAGAGAGAAAGACTGAGAGATAGAGAGAGAGGGAGAAAGGGACAGAATTAATTAGTAGCTTCTCTATTATTATAATATGTTTGTAGCTTTAGTTTAGAGAGAGAGAGAGAGAGAGAGAGAGAGAGAGAGAGAGAGAGAGAGAGAGAGAGAGAGAGAGAGAGAGAGAGAGAGATAGAGAGGGAGAGAGGGACAGAATTAATTAGTAGTTTCTCTATTATTATGTTTGTAGCTTTAGTTTCATTTGTTAGGCTTAGAAGTGTACGTTGTGGTATAGTAATTATTACAATAACCTAAACTAGTGATGTATCATGTATTTTGTAGTATAAATTGTATAAAACTGTTTTCCTAAACAATTATGGTATGTCAGGAGGACAAGCCGCTGTATGCTCGTCACATTACACAATTTCTCATTGTCATAACTCCTACATCTCATTCCCGTCAACAAACATTTATTATATTGTGGGATCAGTGTCATTTTGAGTCAGGAATCTAACGACACTTGACAGTTATTTCATTTATTATTCACTTCACTTAGTGTGTTATGTAATGAAATATACACTGGTAACATCTAAATTTACATATTTTGTGACGATTATGATGGTGCTACAGCCAATATACAAGATATTCCCACAGTAGGCCTACTTGGTGCTGGAGTATGTAGGCCTATAGCATTACTATACAGTGTCTATCACCAATATCACAAGAGAAAATATACTGTAGGTCATAGGAACACAAAGCAAGTTACATCTTTGTATAATCTTCATAAGTTCATACACTAAAATTTAATGTGGTAAATATTGAAAGAATTGCCGTTATTACGTAAGGGTTTTCTACCTTCATTATCCATTTATTTAGACCATTTTAAGATTATTTTCTTATGGCATTTCCTCCGCAAATGCCCCATTTCCAAGATAGGTCATATTTGGTAAATTTTTACAAGTTGCCACAACATGATTTCACTAGAAAAAAATATATTTCCTAGAAGGATTTAGTGTGACTACCGGGACCTAAATAGAAAAAAATATACAGTAGAAATTAGTCAGACCTCACCTGACCTAACCTAATCTGGACTGGGACACACTACCGAGACCTAACCTAACCTAATCTGGACTGGGACACACTACCGTTAACTAACTTGGGCAGACTACCGGGACCTAACTATAAGAGGTAACTACTGTTATGCAGCATTTGCAGAAGAAATGGTATATAGAAAGGTGGTTTGTAATAGTGAAATATAAACACTGGTAATAGTAACATTCTAGAAATGGAGTTGTGGCAACTTGTAAAAATATTCCAATAATAATAATACCATACACAATAATAATAATTATAAATACCATCTTGGTGTTGTTGTTGTTGTTGTTTACACTCTTGTTGTTTCTGCCATGTACACACAGCCTGAAAAATTTGTATACATAAGTAACGCACACAATATGTATGTGTGTATGTGTAGCCTACAATTATTATTATTATTAAGAGGGTGTGGGAGTAGGGGACAAGCTTAGGGGGGGTGTTTGGGGGGTGCAGGAATAGGGGGACAGGCCTGGGATGGGTAGAAAGCCTGTCCCCTATTCCCACACCCCCTCCCCACGCGAGCCTGTCCACCTACTCCCTCACCCCCAACATCCCGCCCAAGCCTGTCCCCCTATTCCCACACACCCCTAAACTCCCCCCAAGCCTGTCCCCTATTCCCACACCCCCTCCCCTTCCCGAGCCTGTCCTCCTACTCCCGCACCCCCCACAACCCACCCAAGCCTATCCCCTTATTCCCGCACCACCCTAAACTCCCCCCAAGCCTGTCCCCTATTCCCGCACCCTTTTAATATTATTAAGAGAAAAAAAACTGGTATTTCTGCATAAGAGATCCACGTTGTTGTTTTTTCCTGCCTATTTTTACTTGTTGTATTCATTAGTGACCATAATATTGATTGGAAAATACTTGGTTTATACATATTCCCTAACCCCTTCCATCTTGGGGGAGAGCACTGGGAATCCGGGGTTTTGGGTGGGGGAAAACAAGTAAATTAGCTTATTTTGGTTTTATAGTAGTTTGTTAACATGCATAAAGATCGAAAAATTGAAAACCCGAGCCAACTTTTGCCAAAAGTTGGCTCAGGTTTTGCAATTTTCAAGAGGGCTCAATGTCGAAAAATAGAAAATCTGAGCCAAGTTTTAGCACTACAAAAATATCCTAAAATCTATGGAATTCCTACTTGATATTTTTAATTAAAGACAGTCGAACCAACCTGACCTTACCTAGACCTAACCCTGGCATCCTCTGGTCCTAACCTAGCATCCTCCGGTCCTAACCTCACATCCTCCGGTCCTAACCTAGCATCCTCCGGTCCTAACCTAGCATCCTCCGGTCCTAACCTCACATCCTCCGGTCCTAACCTAGCATCCTCTGATCCTAACCTCACATCCTCTAGTCCTAACCCCTGCATTTTCCAATCCTTCGGTTCTAAGTTATTATCTAGGGATTGTTTCCAAAATCTTGAGATCTTGGGTTTTTCAGTTTGGCTTAAGTATTTATATTAAGAGGTGATTGTTCACGTTAACAAAGAAGAAATACGTTAATACACTCTTAACCAACATGATTAATAAACACTAATCTTAACAATAACAATTACATAGCGACATGGATGTACAATTAGGCTATGTAGATAATGTGGAAGACACTATAGTAGATGGACTCCTGGAGCAACGTGTATCTTGGTGGAAGGTACAGTGTAGACTGATATCACAATGTAAATATACCCTTACCCGCCACAGAAATATATAAAAAAGTAACAAAGGAAATACAAAATTGTGGAAAATTGAAAATAACATCGATATAAGACAACTAGACATTAAGAATAATAAATGTAGTTAAAATGCATGTAATGTTGACATGTAACCACAGATTGAGTTGCAAGTATATGTAATTCTGTGTAGTTATTTCGGAACTACTTCGTCACGAGAATGTAGATAATGCAATGAGGCTAGTGCTGAGTAGTGCATTAGGATATAGACACCGTAGACTTATACTGCTACGCTGGACTTGGTCTGAATCGCCGCGCTGGACTTACGCTCGCAATATTTTGAAAGGCTATTTGGCTAAAGTAAGTGCAACCGCCAATTATATTCATTACACACAAACATATAACATTATTCCATACTGAAATACACATAAATAGTACATACTTGCCGTGTGGGACTTATGTACATATTTTCCTAACAAACTACTATAAAACCCAAGATAAACTAATTTACGTGTTTTCCCACAACCCAAACCCCTGATTCCCAGTGCTCTCCCCCAAGATGGAAGGGGTTAGGGAATATGTATAAACCAAGTGGTTTCCAATCAATATTATGGTCACTAATGAATAGAACAAGTAAAAATAGGCAGGAACAACTTAAAAACAACAAAAACATGTGGAACTTTTATGCAGAATTACCTAAATTAGTTCAAAACACACTATAAAACATTGCAATCTGAAAACCTTGAGTCGAAAGCAGATTATGGACAAACGCTTGACTATTACCGAAAATAGTCATAGAATGGTCTACATAAGTGAATAATGAAGGTAGAAAATAGTCATAGAATGGTCTACATAAGTGAATAATAAAGGTAGAAAATGGTCTTAGAATGGTTTACATAAGTGAATAATAAAGGTAGAAAATAGTCTTAAAATGGTCTAAATAAGTGAATAATAAAGGTAGAAAATGGTCTTAGAATGGTCTAAATAAGTGAATAATGAAGGTAGAAAGACTGTACACAATAACGGTAATTCATTTAATATTTACCAAATTATTTTTATTATTTGTATACCAAATTATTATTTTTCATTATATAATACATGTCCATATTATCTATAGAAGGCACATGGCCACAGAGAAACAGATAAGAAAAATACAACTAAATAGGCCATATTCAAGAACATCCGTGGTGTATACGATGGTGTGGGACTCTACGACGGCTTTCTGGTTTGTATGTGGAGTCATCGTATCGGTACTATGCCATCGTATGCACCACGAATGTTTTTTAATATGAACCATGAGGTGTTGAGTACTTACAGTTGTTGTTGTCAGAATGTCAGTGTTGCCAGTGCCAGGGGAGGTTGTTGTCAGTGTTGCCAGAAGTTACAGTTATCAGTGATGCTGGCAATATATTATAGATTAAATATAGCGTTATATAACTTCTATAAATCAAAAGAAAATAAAGTAAAAATAAGATTAATTAATTAAAAAAGGAGACATGGAACAACAGCAAAGGATAAAACAAATAAGATATGTGCCGTTGAAAAGGCTACACACCCTTGCTCTTGTTCTTTGCTGTTACAGGAACCCCGGGTGTTTATTCCAGGGTTGGCCTTTGTATCAGCAGCTCCTGTAAATAGAAATAGAAAAAAAACAACAATACCACGCATATCTATTGACTTTCTACATCTTGCATACCACATTTTCTCCAAGAATTCTTTCCCAGCAGCAATATATCATCTGTGCTCTGCTCACACAAACCTAGCAGTAACATCATTTTGGGTAAATCAGCCTCTAGTAAGAAACATCGTGCCATTTCACACATGATTCTCCAAAAACGTTCTGCTGTACCGTTTTGATGCGGGGAATGAGGTGCTGAGTACTCCTGCTTAATCTTGTGTTTCACCATGAGGGATTTAAATTCCTTGGATATATATTCACCACCATTGTCAGTCCACAAACGTTTTACAGATCCATAAGGTGCACTGTCAGCTAGAAATTTCTCTGTGGCTGATATTGTATCACTCTTTTCTTTCATCAGGTAAACCATGAAGGCTCCTGAATGATCATCCACAAATGTAATTGCATATTTAAATCCTCCCTTATCCACTACATTCATTGGGCCAGCTAAGTCACTGTGTATTAAATCTAAATTCCTAGTTGCTCTTTTATCTGGTTTCCTGTTTGTAGATTTACTAATTTTTCCTAAGATACCTACAGGCTTCACAATGAACTCTTTCCTTTTCCCCAGAAATATGCATACCTTCCACTGCCTTCTCAAGTTATATAATGTCCTTAAACTTACAATGGCCTAGGATTTTATGCCACTCCTCAACGTTCACTTGCACATTTTCAACATTATTACTGAGGTATAAGTTACCCTCTCTTTTCACGTTGAATACAGAGCCATCTGGTGTAACTGGTTCTGCATGGTTAGGTTCAAAGTTTACACATACATCTTTTCTTGTTGCAGCTGGAACCGAAAATATGTTAAACTTATGTGAGGGAATGTATAAAGCATTTTTCATCACCATTTCCCTTGGTTTATCATTTATATCATACAACATCACACTAACATCACCTCTGCCTAATACATCTCCAGTTTGTCTACTTCCATCTGCTAGTTGCATCACTTGTTTATCTGGTTCAAAGTCTCTGTCCAATCTAATAAACTTGGTCTTGTCTGTTACAATATGCACTGATGCACCACTGTCCACCAACAATGTACTGGTACCTGCCTTATTATCCTTGAGAGATTGTGTGCTGGCCTGGAATGCAAAGTTGTGGAAGTTGTCACCCTCGTCACTGTCCTCTCCTCTTGGTGCTTGGTTTCCCTCACTGCTTACTGTGTTTGCTGTGGTGGCATTCTTCTTCCTGCACTGGTGTGTGTTGTGGTTATTGGATTTACACTTGTTACACCACCTATGGTTCTGCTGGGCTCGCTGGGGACACTGGAAGGACTTGTGACCTGGCTGGTGGCACTCATAACATTTCAGTGGGAATCTGCTTGTATTCATCACACTTTCTTCCTCACGGGAGCTTCTTAACTTTCCTGATTCTTCATAGTTCATCAGGGCCTTCTTGAACTCCTGGAACGTCATTTCCTTCTCCCGTTGTTCCACCACTGTGCTGAAGGTGTCGTATGCTTGAGGGAGTCCACTCAGCACCATTGCCATAGTCATACTATCACTTACTGCTTCGCCTGCTTTCTTTAGTGCTGCTGTCACTGCTTCTGTTCTTATTATGTAGTCTACCAACTGTTCGTCTCCGCCCAGCCTGAGTGTTGACAGTTTCTTGTACAGTGAAATCACCCTAGGTTTGCTTGCACCCAGGTAATAGTTCCTTAGGATCTGCAATGCTTCCTTGCCTTTATCTGCTGCATCACGAAGAATCAAGGCAATGCTTCTGTCATCTAGTAGCTCAATCAACTCTGCATATACTTGTTTGTTCTTACTTTCTTCTGGCGTCCTTCCCTCCAGTAAAACTTCATCAAGCTCCTTGGTCATCAAATAACCTCGAAACTTGGCTTCCCACACTTCAAATTTTTCTCCATCTCCATCAAACACTAGTCTGTGTCTGGGCCCATAACCTGTTAGAGTTGATGACATCTTGTAGGAGACTGGAGGGTGTCAGGATCACAGAAACAACGAGTTGCCGGGATCTATGTATTCTATGTAAACAGCTGGGAGTCTCAGTCTCCCATCATACAGCATAAACAACAATGCAGCAGCACCATGCGCATCCCACACATACAATACTGTACATCATTAATAATACAATAATATACTCCTTGGTGACATAAGTTTTTTTTTTTTTTAACAAAATCCAACTCAAAATTAGGCTGGGGTGTGTTGTTCACTGTGCCAAAGTACCAAACCTATTAAACAATTACTTCGGCTGAAAATCGCGAAAAACTGTGATTCGCGAGGCCCGAAATGCATAGTAGTGTGTGTGTGTGTGTGTGTGTGTGTGTGTGTAACTCCTCTTGTCTCCTGTATAGTGACGTATATAAATAAGGTGTCGTCATCTAGTGGGACAGAAGAGAAGCTACGGTACCAACATCACCACGAAGCTCCACTACTGTTTCATCTGGTGCGACACCCAATAATTTCGGGGCCTCACAACAGTCACGGGCTACTGATAGCCTACAGCCCCGAGGTTGAGGTATAGAAAAAAAAATGGTGTAACCCTTTTAATTTGAAGTTCATATTCTCGTCCAGTCCTTTCACTATCCCTCCCTTCTTTACCTTTCTCTGTTTTATCATCTGATGTACAGTCGGCGGCAAAAGTCCTGTCGCCTCACTTGCTTCACCGAGGCACGCGATCTTCATAGACTCGATATTATTAGGTGTAGAAAACGTGCATATTTCTCGAGTCCATGAACACTGCTTGTCTCGGCGAAGCAGGTGAGGCGAGTAAGAGTAAGGGTTGATGGCAGGTGTTTCAGATGTGAGAGATGGAACTGGTAGCTCACACAATGCCTGGTGTATATGATGGTAACGCTGAACTGGTGAAAGCGGGAGTGGAGGAGACTGTACAGTCATCTCATGTATAGTCACGAGCACTAATAAATATTCAGGTGTGTTTCAATACCTAGAGACAGTAAATAAATGCACAATAAAATCTCCATTGGAATTACTTCGTTGGTGAATTTGTCCTGTTCAAAGCTTCAACCAGAGCTGTAAACTTATTAGTGCTCGTTACTGTTTCTCTCTGCCTGGAATTTCTCACAACTATGTCTAGCCAAATTCATTTTCGTCACCTACACTTTTATTACGTTTTATTTCTTACTTATTTTAAGTGACCCCGTGTTGTAGTTAGAAAATTGGAGGTTAGTGAGTCCTTCAAACATTGCTATGAAACACACACACACACCTATATGGAAGGAGCTTGTTTCGTGACATGGTCAGGAGGAATCAGAAGCCACCAAGTCTCATACACGATCACAGGGTCCTTAAGGGGGTGTGGGAATAGGGGGACAGGCTTGGGGAGTTTTGGGGGGGTGCAGGAGTAGAGTGACAGGCTTGGGGGGGGGACTGGGGGGGTGCAGGAATAGGGGGACAAGTTTGGAGTGGGTAGAAAGCCTGTCCCCCTATTCCCGCACCCCCCAAGCTTGTCCCCCTACTTCCACACCCCCTTAACTATCGCCTTTCCTATATATAAACTTTTGGAGACAGGATTTCCTCACTCACTCACCCTTATATTAAACTTTACCAGGTGACCAAAGTTGAGAATGTAGCCGGGCTCCACTTGTTGTCTTCAAAATATCCCGAAGCTCAGAGACGCCTTACAGAAACACATCCGTTCACTACCACTGTCAGCCACTACTACTTTATGTATGTGTATGTGTGTGTATAAGAGAGAGGGAGAACGTGTGTGTGTGTGTTTGTGTAAGAGAGAAAGAACGTGTGTATGTGTGTATGTGTGTGTAAGAGAGAGATAGTGTGTGCATGTGTTTGTGTAAGAGAGAGATAGTGTGTGCGTGTGTTTGTGTAAGAGAGAGATAGTGTGTGCGTGTGTTTGTGTAAGAGAGAGATAGTGTGTGCGTGTGTTTGTGTAAGAGAGAGATAGTGTGTGCGTGTGTTTGTGTAGGAGAGAGATAGTGTGTGCGTGTGTTTGTGTAAGAGAGAGATAGTGTGTGCGTGTGTTTGTGTAAGAGAGAGATAGTGTGTGCATATGTTTGTGTAGGAGAGAGATAGTGTGTGCGTGTGTTTGTGTAAGAGAGAGATAGTGTGTGCGTGTGTTTGTGTAGGAGAGAGAGAACGTGTGTGTGTGAGTGTGTGTGTGTTCTCCGGTAACAGCCAAGTAATATGTCCTTTATCATCTTGGTCAATACTCATGTTTCATAATCATAACCATTAACCCTTAACGTCCGGTCCGCGGTCATAAACGGACCCAGGAAGCCTCCGGGTGGTGTCGTACACCCGTGCCATATGGTGACCGGACGAGATGAAGCACCGCTATTGCCAATGTCGGCATTTGCGAGCCCAATTTGGCGGGTTTTTTTTCACTTGGCTATACTTCACCACCATCCCTACAAATCACCATCGTCAGTCAGTGTGTTACTGACTGTAAACATGGATGGATGTGGATTAGATTTCTCGTGCGTGTTCGATTCTGTGGTGCGCCACGCTTACTTACAACACTGACTGCCACCCGCGCGGGCCACGTTCAGTTGTCGTCACAGCCACGCCACCTAAGCGAACACGGCCGCGCTCACACGAAAAAGTACCCTTCATTCCTCACTTACTTTCTCGGCAACGGAGAGTCGTAGAGAGCTGGGGTTGGTTTTATTGGAAAGAGGAAGAGTTGATGGTGCTAACAAGACCAAATTTAAGTTGTTCAGTATCGTAGTTTAGACGTACAGAGTAAGTGGAATAGAGCGATTTTGGAAAAATCAGCCAAAAGCGCCCGGCCACACAGTAGGGAAAGTAAGACTAGCCCCGGACTGACAAAATGGCTATCCATAGTTTTCCCGTCGCGGAGGGGTTAATAATACCAACGTTTTATTACAGTAAGTCTCAACTTACATATTCTACAAAATTTAATACTCTTTCTGTGTCTGTGTGTGTGTTTATATTTTCTTTTCCTTTTTATAAAGTAATGTTGTTTATCATCAGTTCTTTATTACTTCTATGTATGTATGTATGTATGTATCACTTCACCCTTATTGTCCATCACAGATAAAAAGACTTTAATTAATAAACAAAGGAGGACTGATAATAAAACATTGATTTGCAACAAATGCAAACTTTTTGTTTTTATTAAATCACAGATTACAGTCAAAGTAAATAAAAATTCGCGACCACATCCTCAAATTATTAATATCATCTGAGCTGGTAACACTGCGTGGTGGGGAAGGTGTTGTTGTAAGTGAATAAATGTTACCAGCTCAAATGACATAAACATCGAAGTACGTGGTCCCAAATAAATGTTACCAGCTCAAATGGCATAAGCATCGAAGTACGTGGTCCCAAATAAATGTTACCAGCTCAAATGGCATAAGCATCGAAGTACGTGGTCCCAAATAAATGTTACCAGCTCAAATGGCATAAACATATAAGTACGTGGTCGCGAATTTACGAGCTCAGGTGTACAGCCACAATCAAATATCCACCGACACTTTCCTTCCATCGTGGTAAATATTATCTTGGTAATAAAGAACAACACTTGTATGATTTTGCAGCACCTCATAATAACAATTGATGGAGGTTGAGTTGACATAAGTTGTTCTATGATTATATTGTGAAAAGATACTGATTAATTTGTATGTACAGTCGGCAGCATAAGTTCGCTTCATTTCCACCTATGTATGTATGAGCTATAATGATGATATTACACAATGTAAATGCAGAGATGACAGATATAGTTCACATGTGGTAAATTACGTATGTTGTTGGTATAAAAACTATTTGAGAATGCAACTATCTGGTCATATTAACATTATTAACCCTTAACGTCCGGTCCGCGGTCATAAACGGACCCAGGAAACCTCCGGGTGGTGTCGTACACCCGTGCCATGTGGTGACCGGACGAGATGAAGCACCGCTTTTGCCAATGTCGGCATTTGCGAGCCCAATTTGGCGGTTTTTTTTTCACTTGGCTATACTTCACCACCATCCCTACCAATCACCATCGTCACTCAGTGTGTTACTGTCTGTAAACATGGATGGATGTGGATTAGATTTCTCGTGCGTGTTCGATTCTGTGGTGCGCCACGCGTACTTACAACACTGACTGCCACCCGCGCGGGCCACGTTCAGTTGTCGTCACAGCCACGCCACCTAAGCGAACACGGCCGCGCTCACACGAAAAAGTACCCTTCATTCCTCACTTACTTTCTCGGCAACGGAGAGTCGTAGAGAGCTGGGGTTGGTTTTATTGGAAAGAGGAAGAGTTGATGGTGCTAACAAGACCAAATTTAAGTTGTTCAGTATCGTAGTTTAGACGTACAGAGTAAGTGGAATAGAGCGATTTTGGAAAAATCGGCCAAAAGCGCCCGGCCACACAGTAGGGACAGTAAGACTAGCCCCGGGCTGACAAAATGGCTATCCATAGTTTTCCCGTCGCGGAGGGGTTAAAGTCATGAGACAGACACAAATTTATGCTGCCGGCTGTACCATGGAAGGAAAGTGTCGTTGGTTATTTGATTGTGGCTGTACCAAAAGAATAGACTACTATCTCATTAAAATACAGTTTATATTCAAAGTAAATATCTGTACAAAAAACAGTAAAGGTCTGTGTGTGTGTGTCAGTGCAACAACAGTGTGTCAGAATCATTCATTCTTTTTATTCTAGATATTATAGAACACACACACACTTTCTCTTTCTCAATTTCTCTCATGCACAAGAATAAAAAACACACCAACTCTCCCTCTGTGTCTCTTTCTCTAAACAACTCACACACACAAAAAAAAAAAAAAAAAAAAAAAAAACAGAATAAAAACACCAGCATATACAACATCAGTAAGTATCAGATATAAACAATGAATAATACATATTCGGTTACATTGAAACATACAGTCGTGGTCAATAAATCATCCATATAAGAGTAACTCACGTCCGATTTTAACAGCTTCCCTCTGTTTCTTAGCTGATAAACTTTCCAATAAATAGGTTAAGTACCAACGTTTAATTTAATACAAGCAGCTACACACTATATAAAACAATAACATTACATGTGAACATGAAAACATTAAACAGCAAATTGTTATAAAGTTATGTATACAGTATGTGGATGATTATTATTGACCACGACTGTACATAGGGTCGATTCCACAGTGGTTCATAATGGTTTGTTAGCATGCAAACGAAAGAATCTTAGCCGTGTAGATGACTTTTTGCAACACAACATATATAGGACAACTAAGTGTGACTATTTAAACACTACTAGTATTATGGTCAAAGAGACAAAGTATGATCACTGTTTACTGTGAATTAA
>JAWZYT010003174.1:117500-140000 GCA_034508575.1 Petrolisthes manimaculis | reverse complement strand
GAGAAGAAACATAAACAGTACCCTGTAAGGACAAGTACACTCCTCCAGGCATGTGTCAGAATTGTGGTAAGACACATGATAAGGGCCAATGTTCAGCCACTGATCTCATGTCTCGTAATTGTGGTAAAAAAGGACATTTTGCAAAAACGCCATATTGAAGTGCTAAAAATGCTACTTGTCGTATTTTTACTAAAATAGGTCATTTTGACAGTTGTTGCCGATCGACCACGAAGGCTGGAGAGGAGTAATTTAACCCTTAACGTCCGGACCGCGGTCATAGACGGCCCCAGGAAGCGGCCGGGTGGTTTCTTACACCCCTGCCATGTGGTGACCGGGCGGGATGAAGCACCGCTATTGCCAATGTCGGCATTTGCGAGCCCAATATGGCGTTTTTTTTTTTACTTGGCTATACTTCACCACCATCCCTACAAATCACCATCGTCAGTCAGTGTGTTACTGACTGTAAACATGGATGGATGTGGATTAGATTTCTCGTGCGTGTCCGATTCTGTGTTACGCCATGCTTACTTACAACACTGACTGCCACCCGCGCGGGCCACGTTCAGTTGTCGTCAGAGCCACTCCACCTAAGCGAACACAACCGCGCTCACACGAGAAAGTACCCTTCATTCCTCACTTAATTTCTCGGCAACGGAGAGTTGTAGAGAGCTGGGGTTGGTTTTATTGGAAAGAGGAAGAGTTGATGGTGCTAACAAAACCAAATTTAAGTTGTTCAGTATCGTAGTTTAGACGTACAGAGTAAGTGGAAAAGAGCGATTTTGGAAAAATCGGCCAAAAGCGCCCGGCCAGGCAGTAGGGAAATTAAGACTAGCCCCGGACTGACAAAATGGCTATCCATAGTTATCCCGTCGTGGAGGGGTTAAGGGAGGACGACGACAGTCTGCTGGGCATATCACCCAGGACTCCAAGGGTAGTGGTGCTCGTCGTGTCCAAGCCGCCACTCGCACCCCCTCCGAGACCTCCCCACTCATTGTTGTCAGTGTTACCTACGGAAAAGGAACATACACCCTTGGCATGTTACCTGATATGGGAGCTGACACAACAATCATTGGTCCAGACCACTTGCAACACATCGGATTGTCTCTTAGTGATCTTCAACCACCTCCACAGACTCCAACTTATGCAGCTGACGGGTCCCTTATGAAGTTTGCAGTCGGATCGGTACAACTACAGGTGGAGGAACATTGTACACAGGAGTGGATGGATGTTCACCATGGATTCTCCATACCACTCCTTTCCCACAGGGCTTGCAGAGAATTAACGCTAATCCTCTAGCGTTTTCCCCACCCAATTGCCCAGGTCACTCATGCATGTGTACATAAAGGGAAAGGTAGTAGTGCAGCAGGACTACCATCACCAGCCAAGCCATCTCCAACCTGGTCGAATACTGCAACGCCTTCACAGGCTAGGGAGTACTACCTGAAGGAGTATGCAGACGTGTTAGTGACAAAACAGGATCTGAGCAAGACAACACTACGGCCTATGAAGGGGTCACCCATGAAGATACACTTACGAGAGGATGCACAACCCTTTGCCATATACACCTCGCGACAGATCCCGTTGGCATACCAGGAAGAATTAACCCTTAATGGCCGGATTGCGGTCATAGACGGCCCCAAGAAGCAGCCGGATCGTGTCGTACGCCACTGCTATGTGGTGACCGGGCGAGATGAAGCATCGCTATTGCCAATGTCGGCATTTGCGAGCCCAATTTGGCGTTTTTTTTTTTCACTTGGCTATTCTTCACCACCATCCCTACAAATCACCATCGTCAGTCAGTGTGTTACTGACTGTAAACATGGATGGATGTGGATTAGATTTCTCGTGCGTGTCCGATTCTGTGGTGCGCCATGCTTACTTACAACACTGACTGCCACCCGCGCGGGCCACGTTCAGTTGTCGTCAGAGCCACGCCACCTAAGCGAACACAGCCGCGCTCACACGAGAAAGTACCCTTCATTCCTCACTTAATTTCTCGGCAACGGAGAGTTGTAGAGAGCTGGGGTTGGTTTTATTGGAAAGAGGAAGAGTTGATGGTGCTAACAAGACCAAATTTAAGTTGTTCAGTATCGTAGTTTAGACGTACAGAGTAAGTGGAATAGAGCGATTTTGGAAAAATCGGCCAAAAGCGCCCGGACAGGCAGTAGGGAAAGTAAGACTAGCCCCGGACTGACAAAATGGCTATCCATAGTTATCCCGTCGCGGAGGGGTTAAGGAAGGAGATACTCAACATGGAGGCTAGGGTATTATCATGCCTGCAGGAGACGACCAACACCCTGGTGCCACCCACTTGTCGTGGTACCCAAGCCACACAGTGGAGTGCGTATAACAACGGATCTTTCAAAGTTAAACAGTCAAGTCTCCCATCCAGCCCACCCATTTCCCACACCATTTGCAGCTGTTAGGAGTATCCCACCTGGATCCAAGTTCTTCACAGTCGTTGATGCTTTGTGTGGCTACTGGCAGTTAGAGCTGGCTGAGGAAGACCAACCATTAACTACATTATTCACACCTTATGGGAGATTCAGGTATCTTCGTGGCCCCATGGGATTTATAGGTACAGGTGATGCTTTTTGCCAAAGAGGTGACACGGCTCTACAAGGTATCACCAATTGTGTGAAGGTGGTGGACGATGTTCTACTGTATGACGAGGAACTCGTGTCACACTTACAATGGCTAGACAGACTACTGGTCAAATGTAGAGAGACTGGAATTATTCTCAATGCAGACAAGTTTATGCTCGCTACATCGGGAGTAAGGTTCTGTGGATTTGTGCTGTCAGCTGATGGAATTGCACCAGACCCAGAGAAAGTGAAAGCCATTGGAGACTTCACAACACCAGCCAACGTAACTGACCTGAGATCTTTCATGGGACTGGTCAACCAACTAACAGAGTAGACTGCTGATTATGACACCGCTTTCAGGAATGTCAAAAGAGTGCTGGCCAGTCCACCAGTGTTGGCAGTGTTCGACCCTAATCTACCTGCAGTTCTACAGACTAATGCATCCAGACTACATGGTATAGAGTACACATTATTGCAGGACCACGGAGGAGGACACCTGCGTCTGGTACAATGTGGCTCTCATTTTCTCACTGATACGGAAACATGGTATGCCACGATAGAGTTGGAGATGTTGGCCACAGTCTGGGTGATGCACAAATGTGGGTATTACTTGAAGGGGCTACAACGTTTTGACCACAGTCCACTCATCCCCATTCTTAACCACTACACCTTGGACGCAGTTGAAAATCTAAGACTACAGCATCTCAAGGAGAAGCTGTCGCCCTTCCCATTTACAGCCAGGTGGTGTGCAGGCAAGCAATTGTGCATACCTGATGCACATTCCCACCACCCTGTCAGCAACCCTACGGATGAAAATGACATGCTCAAGGACATCCCTTTACAGGCTGCTGCTGCAGTACGAGCTGTACGGTGTCTCGACTCAGAAGTTAAGCACCTAAATGATGACGTCCAGTTGGAGGAGCTACAGCAAGCAACACGCACAGATGAGACATATGTACTGTAATGGTGACCTAGTAATCTACGTAGTGTAGAAACACACACATAATTTCTTATATTGTTTCACACTTCCACTTCCACATTTCAGGTTAAACTGCATTACGGTTGATATCATCTACCCAAGCGATGATATAGTAAAGTAACACCATCCTAGTTGGCTACACTGCCATAGGTTATATTATACAGTGTGTGTGTACCTACTGTCGGCCTCATAATAAACACTGTTAAAGAACCTTTGGTTCCTTCGTTATCCCTATGACTTCTATAGTGCTCCAGGCAACCACAGAATACGGGATATTTGATAACATACACTAACTAACCACACTGGTAAGGCTTCATTATTATCCAACAGTTAGATAATGATTATCAGTGTATAGTTTATTTACTCACCAAATTCATTAAATATTTCATCAATAAGTCATTTACACTCTTTCTTTCTTTCGTTGTGGAATTGAGCAACTGTTTGTAGTTTACAATAATGTGATTGGTGTTGGTGTAGTAATATTATTTGTTGTGTAGTAAATACAGACATGAGTGTGTGTGGTAAATGTATTATGGTACAGAGGTCTCACATGGGTACCATATTAACCTACGGTACGTTATGTGTTGTGTGTGTGTGTGTGTGTGTGTGTTAATAGCTAGGGCTAAGAAGACTTGGATCAGTGAATAGGTCATGTATTGTTTGTCTGTGTGTGTGTGTATGTGTGTGTATTGAGAGTGATAATGGCTAAGGATAAGAACACATGGACCAGTAAATAGATGATGTGTTGTCTGTGTGTGTTACTTACCTTTCCTTTGTGACCACCAGACCACAGATGGACTTGTCCAGCGAGACTTCACCTGTTGTTTCAGATATCCAGCCAGACCCTGAGGACTACATATAAAGGTGTATATTAATATTGGAAATATGTAATGTGTTACAGATGCACCCACAGGCACGCACGGACGCAAACGCACAGATGTACGCACACAGGCCAGCACACTCAGCACTTTATCTCTTCCTGTTCAGTAATCTATACAACTTAGTAAAAGTGTTCACACCATGATAAGTAAAAGTTGAGTTATTACTACTGTCACCATTCACTCTGTGTGTGTGTGTGTGTGTGTGTTAATACATGTATGTGTGTATACTATTATGGTATGTGTGTGTGTGTGTGTTAATACATATTTGTGTATAGTATTAAAGTATGTGTGTGTGTTAATATATATGTGTGTATACTATTAAAGTATGTGTGTGAGTTAATACATATGAGGCTCCCGCCGCGAGAGGGCTGTAAGCGCCACCCGACTAGTTTTGAGAAAAACGCGCTCAAAGTTTCCTTATGATTACACCATTGAAAACGGTCAGAAGGGGGATCTATTATATACCATTGGAATCGCCTATCCTTCTTCTTTTTGGCCATGTAATTTATATTCCTTAATATCAAG
Organism: Petrolisthes manimaculis; assembly: GCA_034508575.1. Lineage (NCBI taxonomy): Eukaryota > Metazoa > Arthropoda > Malacostraca > Decapoda > Porcellanidae > Petrolisthes > Petrolisthes manimaculis. The sequence goes on along the minus strand of JAWZYT010003174.1, from coordinate 135,030 downwards.
TTTTGTGCGTGTGGCGGCGTGTGGAAGACATGGTGGCAGAATTGGATGGGCGTGAAAGGCGTGAAGGGGAGAAAAAGTGACGCTTGTCTGAAGCGGTGTGTGTATGTGTGCAGCTGCTTTCCCGCCAGCATTGTTCAACCAGTTCCTCAGAATTCCTCAGAATTCATAGTCAATGTTTCTTAAAGATTCGATCACTATAGGAAAATCTGACTTTTAGTCTCTTTTTATAACTAATATGCATTGACATTGATGTATTTATCTCTTACAAGTGTATTAGTGTCTATTCCTTATTGTTTTCAATATTGGTTTGCAATAATTAATCCATTAATATAGGGAAATTGATGGAATCACGAACGAAAACATTGGACTTTAAATCGCACGTGTGGATCATCAGCTGACGGGAGGACGCGTGCTCATTGGCTAGAGCTATGGCCGCTCCCTATACTCCGCGCTGATTGGTGCCCGCGCTGCCTCGTCGCCTCTGGAGATAGCTCTGTCTGGCGGCGGAGCGAGAACTTAACAATGAGTGAACTTTAGGCCTTGTTGTACCCATCCAGATGGTCGATTTTGCCTATGACACCACTTCCACATGAATTCTATGCCCTTTTAGCAACCGGATCCGTGCCTAACTCAATTTTTTCAAATTTGTCGCTTACATCCCTCTCGCGGCGGGAGCCTCATATATGTGTATACTATTAGGGTATATGTGTATGTGTGTTAATACATTCGTGTGTATACTGTTTGAGTATCTGTGTGTTTATACTATAATAAGTAAGGGTTGAGTCATTACAGTCGTCAGATTTTACACAATGTTATATTTTATATTAAATATTATTGAATGAAATATAACATTATAATGGTAATACAAGATGGTAGTGCTTCCTTGTTACTTATATTAATAAATAAATAAAGTGACTTTAGAAATATACCAACAATTAGCCAGGAAGTTAAAGGGAAGTAGTACAGTGTTGGTAAATCTGGAGCAACTGATTCCTCCATACTATTCCAAGCAACAGAACACCATTATTTATGTTAATGTTGTCCTGTTTCCTGGGACACTTGGGAGGAATCAAAGTGCTCCAATGAACCATAAATATATTACACCTTTAATTAGTCTTAGTCCAGAACAACAATAACAACAACAACAACAACAGCAAACCCAATATTGATACCTTTTCTTGTAATGGTTCAAGATTAGTTACAAGGATTATTTTATTATTATTATTATTATTATTACTATTTTATTCTACTTGTAGTTAGCACCATAGAATCAAAACAGCCTCTAAAGGACCAACAGATTTGTTACTGTTTGTATTATATTGTATATATTAATATTGTATTCCTTCTCTCCATTCCCCTGCTTTATCATCCCTTATCCCTCCTTCTCTTCCCTCCTTTACATTCTCCTATTCGTCACTCTCCCTCTTCTCCCTTCCCTCCCTCTTCGACCCTTCTTTACCCTATTTATCCTTCCCTTCCCTCCCCTACCCTTCTTCTCCCTTCCCCTCCTGTTCCCTCCCCTTCCGTTACTCTATCTATCCTTCCCTTCCCTCCCCTACCCTTCTTCTCCCTTCCCCTCCTGTTCCCTCCTGTTCCCTCCCCTTCCGTTACTCTATTTATCCTTCCCTTCCCTCCCCTACCCTTCTTCTCCCTTCCCCTCCTGATCTCTCCCCTTCCGTTACTCTATCTATCCTTCCCTTCCCTCCCCTACCCTTCTTCTCCCTTCCCCTCCTGTTCCCTCCCCTTCCGTTACTCTATCTATCCTTCCCTTCCCTCCCCTACCCTTCTTCTCCCTTCCCCTCCTGTTCTCTCCCCTTCCGTTACTCTATCTATCCTTCCCTTCCCTCCCCTACCCTTCTTCTCCCTTCCCCTCCTGTACCCTCCCTACCTCTACACTTTCGTTACCTTATCTACCTTTTCCTTTCATTCCCTACCCATCTCCTCCTTTCCCCTCCTCTCCCTTCCCTTCCTTCACAGCTTCATATCCCTCTCCTTTCCTTTCCTTTACCATCTCCAATCCTTCCTTCCTTCCTCTTTAACCAATTTTACCTTTCCCTTTCTTTAATGTCCTCCCTTTCCTTCATTCCTCCTCTTCCATCTCCTTCTAACACTTACCTCATCTTTCCTTTCCAACCTTCCATCCTTCCTCCATCCTTCCCTTCACACACCCTACCCTCCATCCTTCCCTTCACACACCCTACCCTCCATCCTTCCTCCATCCTTCCCTTAACATATCCTACCCTCCATCCTTCCCTTCACACACCCTACCCTCCATCCTTCCTCCATCCTTCCCTTCACACACCCTACCCTCCATCCTTCCTCCATCCTTCCCTTCACACACCCTACCCTCCATCCTTCCCCTCACACACCCTACCCTCCATCCTTCCCCTCACACACCCTACCCTCCATCCTTCCCCTCACACACCCTACCCTCCATCCTTCCCTTCACACACCCTACCCTCCATCCTTCCTCCATCCTTCCCTTCACACACCCTACCCTCCATCCTTCCTCCATCCTTCCCTTCACACACCCTACCCTCCATCCTTCCCCTCACACACCCTACCCTCCATCCTTCCCCTCACACACCCTACCCTCCATCCTTCCCCTCACACACCCTACCCTCCATCCTTCCCCTCACACACCCTACCCTCCATCCTTCCCCTCACACACCCTACCCTCCATCCTTCCCCTCACACACCCTACCCTCCATCCTTCCCCTCACACACCCTACCCTCCATCCTTCCCTTCACACACCCTACCCTCCATCCTTCCCCTCACACACCCTACCCTCCATCCTTCCCTTCACATATCCTACCCTCCATCCTTCCCCTCACACACCCTACCCTCCATCCTTCCCTTCACACACCCTACCCTCCATCCTTCCCCTCACACACCCTACCCTCCATCCTTCCCCTCACACACCCTACCCTCCATCCTTCCCCTCACACACCCTACCCTCCATCCTTCCCCTCACACACCCTACCCTCCATCCTTCCCCTCACACACCCTACCCTCCATCCTTCCCCTCACACACCCTACCCTCCATCCTTCCCCTCACACACCCTACCCTCCATCCTTCCCCTCACACACCCTACCCTCCATCCTTCCCTTCACACACCCTACCCTCCATCCTTCCCCTCACACACCCTACCCTCCATCCTTCCCCTCACACACCCTACCCTCCATCCTCCCTCCATCCTTCCCTTCACACACCCTACCCTCCATCCTTCCCCTCACACACCCTACCCTCCATCCTTCCCCTCACACACCCTACCCTCCATCCTTCCCTTCACACACCCTACCCTCCATCCTTTCCCTCACACACCCTACCCTCCATCCTTCCCTTCACACACCCTACCCTCCATCCTTCCCTTCACGCACCCTACCCTCCATCCTTCCCTTCACACACCCTACCTCATCCTTCCTCCATCCTTCCCCTCACACACCCTACCCTCCATCCTTCCCCTCACACACCCTACCCTCCATCCTTCCCTTCACACACCCTACCCTCCATCCTTCCCCTCACACACCCTACCCTCCATCCTTCCCCTCACACACCCTACCCTCCATCCTTCCCCTCACACACCCTACCCTCCATCCTTCCCCTCACACACCCTACCCTCCATCCTTCCCCTCACACACCCTACCCTCCATCCTTCCCCTCACACACCCTACCCTCCATCCTTCCCCTCACACACCCTACCCTCCATCCTTCCCCTCACACACCCTACCCTCCATCCTTCCCTTCACACACCCTACCCTCCATCCTTCCCCTCACACACCCTACCCTCCATCCTTCCCCTCACACACCCTACCCTCCATCCTTACTCCATCCTTCCCCTCACACACCCTACCCTCCATCCTTCCCCTCACACACCCTACCCTCCATCCTTACTCCATCCTTCCCCTCACACACCCTACCCTCCATCCTTCCCCTCACACACCCTACCCTCCATCCTTCCCCTCACACACCCTACCCTCCATCCTTCCTCCATCCTTCCCTTCACATATCCTACCCTCCATCCTTCCTCCATCCTTCCCTTCACACACCCTACCCTCCATCCTTCCTCCATCCTTCCCTTCACATATCCTACCCTCCATCCTTCCTCCATCCTTCCCTTCACATATCCTACCTTCCATTACACAGTATATACGACTGCCTGCAGGACTTACCACAGGATGTTCCCCAAAAATAATACATTTATCATTTGCACATTATCAGGAAATTTCCACTGTCATAAGAGAGAGAGAGAGAGAGAGAGAGAGAGAGAGAGAGAGAGAGAGAGAGAGAGAGAGAATTAAACCCTCCATCACTTTTTTTCTACAATAAACAATATTACTGATAGAAAATATGAGATTAAGATAAATTATATTTTTCTCTCATGACAAACTCAGATGATATAATAATCAGGTTATAATATGTGTTCTTTGTGGAACTTTTGTCAATTAGTTTACCATTTCACCATAGAATGTTAAAACAATAAATAAAAAGGGTTTGAGTTGTGGTATGTATCTGTGATGGTATACTCTGGTGAACGTGAGCCAGGCCAGCCCAACTCCCCACCATGGTACCCAGCCATGGTAGTAAACCCTCAGTAAACAGTTTTAAACTCACGGACCTGTGCGAGGCTACATCTGCCAACGCCAACACGTTACCACTGTACCAGCCAGGGACTTACTATACATTCCTAATATTGTCATTATTATATTTATTAAAACTAAATTGGTCTCCAACAACTTATTATGATCAATATTAAATATTAAACTATTACCTGATAATGTGATGGTTAATGTTGGTAATGTTGGTTCACAATGTCCAAGTGTACCTATTATTACTCAAAGAAGAATTGAGGGAGCATTGCAAGGTGCAACTGTTCACTACAGAAAATAATGTTGCCACAGAAGAAACCTGACCAAAGAATATAGGAGAGGAAAGATAGGAAGTGATAAAGAGAGGGAGAGATTATGAAGAAATACCGAGCATTTCAAAGGAAGACAATCCAAAATAGTTGAGTGCAGGATTTAATTAATAGTAACAACTTTACCCAATATGTAGAAAGTTCTTCTTGATAATAAACTTGATAAACACAACACTACAAGATATACACAAACACAACACTACAAGATAGATTCTGATCCAGTAATGAGCAAACACACATACACACACACACACACATAAACACACACGCACACAGGAAGTGTCATGGCGGCACCTGTTGGGACAGTGGAGGAAGCGATAAAACATATTAGATAATAAACTCCAGTGTACTGCGAACAACTTAATGCTTTGTAAAATATTGTGTTCTTACCTTCTGCAAATCATTGAGGTATATTTTATTTTACGCCTGACAAGTGTTCCAGATTTGTGTAACAATTACCAAACAACTTTTCTGTATCTAGGGAGAAATACAAGCATTTCAGATTGGCACACACACACACACACACACACACACACACACACACACACACACACACATGCACGTTAACCACAGAAGAATTTATACCTGCTAGCAATAGTTCAAGTTATTATTTAATAATATTATTTAATAGAATTTAATGATCAATGATTTTACTGGTTAATTCTCTGATATTCAGAGTTTATTATGCTTATTATCAAATTACAGGAATCACCAATTACTAAATCTGTATATCCAAGTTTATTTCAGACGAGACAGGATATAATATTATACAGTAAGTGTTGGTATTGGGTGTACCGGGTGTGCTAAGGGCATTTGTACTACAACTTTCACCACAAAGGCACAAACATATGTTGAAGTCGGAATTAAAAAAGCATTGGCAATGATAACACGTCAGTCAACGATAGGGATAGTACGAACCCAACACACACACACACACACACACACACACACACACGTTTCCTGTCACATACACATATATATAATTTCTCTCTCTTTCTCTCTCTCTATCTCTTTCTCTCTTTCTCTCTCTCAGAGTGTTATTGTCAACACCTTAGTATAAAACTTTCTTGCATAAAGCATCTATGAATGGGCGGTACAACGAAGTTAAAGTTGTGTCTGGGAGACAAATAACTTGTAAACAACATGACTGGCAAAGAAAAGATCAGAGTATAACTGGTCCAGCAAAGAAAGGTAAATAGTAAGAAACATATGAGTCATAAATAACATGTCTATCAGGTTATATTTAGAGTAGGAGCAGGTAACATCCGGCCCACAGAGGCCTATTGTGTGTACCGTGAACATACCCGGAATTAATAATGGAATCCTGCCTGCAAGAGATGGTCAACCTCTACCTACAGACCTGACACAGCCCATGATGGCCTATCGTTCAGCTCGAGACAATCCTCGGCATTAACATTATATAAGAAGTATAAGAAAGAAATAAGCCAAGAAAATATATTATATGATAATACGTATGGATCAGTTTTGTAATTTAAGTTAAGAATCAACACCCTAAATTTAATTAAGTGATAGAAAGTGATTTATAGGAGAATCAGAAAAATGTGAAGGATGTGTGTGTGTGTGTGTGTGTGTGCAGAAAAGGAACACTTAGAATATTGTTTACTCTATTTACCAAATTTACAGAATACATCAGAATACATCAAAATTATGTGAACAATTATTATTTGAAAATATAGATAAAGTAAAAGATATATTAGTAGTAGAAGTGTGGAAAAAAAAACAGACAAAAACTCAGCAGGTATCGTAGAAAAACACACAAAATAAATAACAAAAATAACAAATAAATAAATAACAAAAATAACAAATAAATAAATAACAAATAAATAAATAACAATAAATAAACAAAAAGGGGAGCCGTTGAAAAGTTACATAATTGAACTTATTAAACCTGAGCTGGTAACACTGATGAGAGATCAACAAACATCTGAGCTGGTAACACTGACGAGAGATCAACACAGGCATGATGAGGCATCAGACAGGTGATCATGGTTTCCAGACTAGAAGGTAAATATTAACTTTATTTAATTAATTAGTTATTCCCTGACCATTCCAAGGTGTTGATAAATAAATAAATGACCCCTATGATGTAGATAAGTGACGATAAATTGATGCATAAGACGATAAATGACGAAATAAGACGATAAATTGTGAACCTGTGAATGGAAAAATTTATCACTTGTAAATATTAACTTTATCTAATTAATTATTTATTCCTTGATAATTCTGAAGTGTTGATAAGTAAATAAATGACCCTCATGATGTAGATAAAGGGTAATAAATGGATAAATAAGTCGATAAATGACGAAATAAGACGAACCGGTGAATGGAAATAATAGATAATGATTTTGTTACGGGTAAATGTTGTCTTTATTTAATTAATTATTTATTACTTGGTTATTCCAAGGTGTTAATAAGTAAATAAAGGATCCCTGTGATGTAGATTAATGACGATAAATGGATAAATAAGACGATAAGATAATTATTTAATTATTACTACCTTTATTTTAATTATTATTTATTTCAAGATGTTGATAAGTAAATAAATGATGATAAAAGGATAAATAAGACGATAAATGATGAAATAAGGCAATAACAGATAATTATTTGATTATTACTACCATTATTTATTTCAAGGTGTTAAGTAAATACATTACCTCTGTGATATAAATAAATGGTGATAAAAGGATAAATAAGATGGGAAAAGTCCTCATATGTCCCACAGAATGTTAAAACTATTTAATTAATTTATTTATTCATTTAGTAGAGTTAAAATTGTTATGGTAAATTTACAGAATTACTTCATTAACTATATTGTATATTTTAATATAATTACCTACTTATATAGATATTATACAGTATTTATTAATAATTACTATTTATGTAGACCATTCTAAAACATTTTTCATTATGGTGTTTTGGTAAATATGGAATGAATTACCATTTATCATGTACTGTTTTTTCTACCTTCATTACCCACTTATTTAGAACATTATAAAACTATTTTATTCTATGGCATTTCATCCACAAATTTCAAAGACATTCAAAGGAAGCATTTTGAAATTAACCTAACCTGACCTAACCTTACCTGACCTGACCTTACCTTACCTTACCTTACCTCGCCTCGCCCCGCCCCGCCTTACCTTACCTTACCTTACCTTACCTAACCTAACCTTATCTACCTTACCTTACCTTACCTTACCTAACCTTACCTTACCTAACCTCACCTCGCCCCGCCTTACCTTACCTTACCTTGCCCCGCCTTACCTTACCTTACCTTACCTAACCTAACCTTATCTACCTTACCTAACCTAACCTTATCTACCTTACCTAACCTTACCTTATCTACCTTACCGGACCTAACCTAACCTAACCTAGACCACAGCAGACTACCGGACCTAACCTAACCTGGGCAAACTACCGTGAAATAACCATGGTAAAGTACAGGAAATGGCCGGGGCAAAATACTGTATTTATTGAAAGAATTACCGTGTTATAGCAGTGTTGCCAGATCTGGCTAGGTCCTAGTATTTTGCCCTGGTCATTTCCCGTACTTTATCACGGTTATTTCCCGGTCGTTTGTCCAGGTTAGATCCTGGTAGTCTGCCTTGGTTTAGGTTAGGTAAGGTAAGGTCAGGCTAATTTTAAAATGCCCCATTTAAATTTAACAAAAAACAACAACCATACACAATAACTGTAATTCCTTCAATATTTACTGAAAAAAATGTACGCAATAATGGTAATTCTTTCCATATTTACCCAAAAAATATACACAATAACAATAATTACAGAAATTGTTTCCATATTTAACATAGAGTACTGGTAGTTAAATATAGATATTGTTGTGTTACATATTTTATTATTATGATGATTATTACATTATTTACATTTCCAGGTAGGATTGATTAATGAGGTGTTGCAACATCAATTGTACATCAATGCACACTCCTTCATCCACAGGTAATTTTATTTATTTATTTTGGGTCTGTCATTGCTTGCCTTCATCACTATGAAATAATTAGTTGTTTATGTGTATATGTGTAACAGTATGTATGTATGTATGTATGTATAATCTCTCTCACTCACTCATACTATCATTGCTTGCCTTCATCACTATGTAATAATTAGTTGTTTTAGGCTACTGCTTGGTTTTATAAATAACTTTGGATTTGAAGATGGAACAACTATACTTTGTATATCTTACAGTATACTTGGCAACACATATGTGTAGTGTTGTGTTGCTGTCTCAGTGTCCTTGACTGTACATGACACACTCAGGTCACACCTACCTACTGTTGGTCAGGTCAAGTAATTCATTCCTTGCTATACCATCACCATGAAATGTTCATCACACTCCCTCTGTCCTGCTTTGTACAGCCAAGCAAAGGATATTATATAGAGAGTAAAGGGATATTTTATAGGAAACAAAGTCATAGCATGAGAAAAAACTAAAGTATATTGAGAGACAGACAGATAGAGAGACAGACAGGAGGGTAAGGTAAAGAGGGGGATTATAAGTTTATAGGCCTGATGACTGATGCCCGGGGTAGTAGTACAGACACCTCTGGCCATCACCCAGAGTATCAAATAGTGCTGGTTTGACTATTACCTAGACTAGACTAGACCACAGCAGACTACCAGGACTTAACCTGGACAAACTACCGGGTCTTAACCCGGGCAGACTACCAGGACTTAACCTGGACAAACTACCGGGTCTTAACCCGGGCAGACTACCGGGACTTAACATAGGCAAACTACCAGGTCTTAACCTGGGCAGACTACCGGGACTTAACCTGGACAAACTACCGGGACTTAACCTGGGCAGACTACCAGGACTTAACCTGGGCAGACTACCGGGACTTAACCTGGACAAACTACCGGGACTTAACCTGGACAAACTACCGGGAAATCTATCTATCTATAGCTCTGACGCCTCGTTCCCTCCGGGAACTCCCCCGAAGGGGGTGGCCACGGCAGAAAAGTCTCCAGTCTTCCCTGTTCCAACACTCCCTCCTTACTTGGTCCAGCCCTCCCCTCCCCCTCACGCCTCTCTCCTTCACATACTCTTCCACTCTGTTCTGCCATCTTACTGGTGGTCTGCCTCTCACACCACATCCCTCAACTTCACTTCCATACACCTTCCTTACAAACTCCTCACCTTGCATTCTCTCTACATGTCCAAACCACCTCAAAGTATTACGTTTCACTCTCTCAACCACTCCACACTCAATACCAATTGCCTTCTCACTCATACCACATCTCTTATACACACTCTCATTACTTTCTCCATCCCACATTGTCAGTCCACATGCACCTCTCAGATAACTCATTTCCACAGCACCTATTCTTGACTGATGAGCCCTACTCCATGTCCAGGTCTCCGACGCATACGTCAGTGTTGGCAAGATTATACTGTTCCTCAGTCCCCTTTTCACTTCCATACTCACACTTCTACCCTTCATTATCCTCCCCAGTGATCCTATGACTTGTCTACCCTTCACTGCTCTCTCCCTAATTTCTCCTTCCATACTTCCATGTTTACACATAACTGTCCCCAGGTACTTAAACTCCTTCACTTCCTCCATCCTCTCACCCCTTAGGGTTATCTCACACTTCGTCCCAGTTGGTACTTCCACTCTGTAAGGTGTAGCAAAGTCAATCACTTCCGTTTCTGCTCTCTCAAACACCATCACTTTAATTTTACCCACATTCACCTTCAGTTTCCTTCGCTTACATACAGACTGAAATTCGTCCACCACTCTCTGCAACTCCCTTTCACTCTCAGCCATCAGCACAGTGTCATCTGCAAACAAACTTGCCGCCAAGGACCAATTTACTTCATTCAGCCTCAACTTCACCCCCAGACCATTCACTTTGGCTTTCATCTCTCTCATACACCCATCCATATATATATTAAACAACCATGGTGACATAACACATCCCTGTCTCAGCCCTACACTAATATTAAAACTCTCACTCAGATCACCCTCTCCCGCACACATGCTTTTGCATCTGCATAAAAAGCCTCAATACCTTTCAGTAGAGATCCCCCAACACCATATATTCTCAACACCTCTGACATAGCTCTCCTATCAACCCTATCGTATGCCTTCTCCAAGTCCATGAAGGCAGCATACAACTTCTTACCCTTCCCTATATATTTCTCCACTATCGATTTTAGCGCAAATATCTGGTCCACACATCCTCTACCCTTTCTGAACCCTCCCTGTTCCTCACCAACTTTATTCCCTGTCACTTCCATCAGTCTCTCAGTTAGAACCTTTCCATACACCTTCCCCGGTACACTAAGAAGGCTTATTCCCCTATAACTACCACACTCCTCCTTACTCCCCTTCCCCTTATACAACGGTACAATAGTAGCCCTCCTCCAATCCTCTGGCACCTCTCCCTGCCTCCAAGCCAATGTACATATAAGCAACATCCACTCCACCACTACCTCCCCCCCATACTTTAACATTTCAGCAGTTATCCCATCTACCCCCGGTGCCTTTCCCATCTTCAACTTGCCTATTGCTTTCCTAATCTCTTCCCTTCCTAATTCTCCCAGAGCATCCTGTCGTCTACTACCTGCCTCCATCCCCATGCATGTCATCACTGCCTCCCCTCCCGTCCCCTCATTCATCAAACGATCAAAATGCCTCTTCCACACTTCTCTCACTTCCTCACTTCTACTCACCGTAACTCCATCCTCTCTCTTCATTCTCACGCTACAAGACTTTCCTTCTCCTCTCTCTTTTTTTACCTCCTTCCAAAATAATTTCTTGTTCTCTCTAAACTTTTCACTTAGTTTCCTACCAAATTCCTCATCCACTCTCCTTTTACTCTCACTCACCATCCTCTTCACTTGTCTCTTACATGCATTATAATCTCTCTTCCATCTCTCTCTCACTTCTTCAGACACATTCCTTTGCAATGTTCTCCTATATGCTTTCCTTTTCTCATCTACAGCATCTTTCATTTCTTCCGTCCACCATGCACTCCCTTTCTTGCCCCTCTTCTGTGCCTTATAACCCACAACCCCTGCTGCTGTCTTCATCACTATATTCTTGAACATCTCATACGCATCATTCACTCCCACTCCCTCCCCCATACTCAGCCTTGCATCCTCCAGCATCTCACCCACCCTCCTCTTATAAACCTCTCCGTACTCAACATCATTCAATCTTCCATTTGCTACCTCCCTTTCATTCCCCCCTCTATCCTTCCTACCATACTCCCACTTTGCCCGGACCCTAATTCTCGCCAACACCGCATAGTGGTCAGAGCACTGGAACATGCCTCTTACCACTCTTGCATCCAACACATCTTTTCTCAGTCTTTCATCCACAGCTACATAATCAATCAGACTCATCTGCTCACCTCTTTCATCTCTCCTCTTCCAAGTGTACCTGTGGATCAGTTTGTGCTCGAAGCAGGTGTTGGCGAGGAACAACCCCGCCTCGGCACACAGATCCACCAGGCACTCACCATTCTCATTTATTCCATTCACACCCCACTTGCCTACTACACTTCCTCTTTTCTCATTCCCTACTTTCCCATTCATGTCTCCTATCATCACTATCCTCCTCCCACTCTCAAATATCCTCAGGCAGTCAATCAAATCATTCCAGAACTCTCTCATTTTCTCCTTTCCTACTTTGGTCTGCGCATTTACCGGAGCATATGCGCAGACCCAAGCATACTTAACAATCCCAATCTTTCCAGTCATCCATACTATTCTTGTACCCTTCCTTCCATGTCCATCTATTCCTTTCCACACCCTCCCAGACACCAACAATGCACATCCTTCTTTTCCCCTCCCTTTACTCTTTTCATCCATACCTGTCCATGCTACACCTCCTTCCATTCCTTCCCACAACACACTCTTCCCTCCATCCCCACTCTCTTCCAAACCCCATCCTTTCACATGTGTCTCTGTTATTCCACATACATCTATCCTACTCCTCCTCGTACACTCTACTATCTCTCTCCTTTTCACTTCATTCGTCATTCCATTCACATTAATTCCAACTACTCTCAAGCATTCTTCCCCTCCCTTGTCCCCTACAGGACAGACTGGAGACCCCTCCCCGCCACTAGCCACAGCCGTCCTCCCCCCCATTGGGGGGCCGCTGGTGGCTGGCAAGGCCAACGCAGCGCTCATTCCCGGAGGGACACGGGCCACCAGCATTGTCAGAAATTAAAAACACCACAGCAATACATAAAATAAAATAAAACTACAAACAACCACTTAAAATATATACAATACAAAAAAAAAAAATTACAAAAAATTTAAAACCTATATGTGGGGAACCTAAACTGTCCCCACACCGCCTCCCCCTTTAGCTTCACCTCCAAGTTACAATAAAATAAAACTAAAATTAGGGAGGTGTCACCCGAGGTTACCGCGTGGAGGCGGGGTGAGACTTACCTACCCTTCCTGGGGAAGGGTAGGTCACCGAGGTGTTTTGAAATTTTCCCAATTGCTGATGTTAGCTTGTGCCCAGTGGCCGCACCTCTTAACCTCATTGGTTACGATATTGCCACTGCGCAAAGCAGTGATAATGTACAATGAATGACTGGGGCAAAATACTCGGATCTGTCAACACTGCTGCAAAATGGTAATTCTCTCAATAAATACCATAAACTGTAATGCAGCACCTCTCATTATTATTATTATTATTATTATTATTAGCATCATTATTATTATTATTATTATTAGCATAATTATCATCATTATTATTATTATTATTATTATTATTATTACTACTGTGTCTACTTCTTTGATTGATGAACTAACAATGTTTAATTAATATTTCAGGTTCACAGACAGTTGATAGATAGATAGTTTGTGATAGATACATACATACATAAAGAGAGAGAGTGAGAGAGTGTGTGTGTGAGAGAGAGTATAATACAGTTGAACAGCCGGGGACCCTGCACTGCTATGGAGTTTTCTCTTAGTGTTTGTAGTGTTGTCCATGTCGTCAATATCAGTGGTATGGTGTACATTAGGTCTCTTCTTCCATGTAGTGTTGTCCATGTCGTCAATATCAGTGGTATGGTGTACATTAGGCCTCTTCTTCCATGTAGTGTTGTCCATGTCGTCAATATCAGTGGTATGGTGTACATTAGGCCTCTTCTTCCATGTAGTGTTGTCCATGTCGTCAATATCAGTGGTATGGTGTACATTAGGTCTCTTCTTCCATGTAGTGTTGTCCATGTCATCAATATCAGTGGTATGGTGTACATTAGGTCTCTTCTTCCATGTAGTGTTGTCCATGTCATCAATATCAGTGGTATGGTGTACATTAGGCCTCTTCTTCCATGTAGTGTTGTCCATGTCGTCAATATCAGTGGTATGGTGTACATTAGGCCTCTTCTTCCATGTAGTGTTGTCCATGTCGTCAATATCGGTGGTATGGTGTACATTAGGCCTCTTCTTCCATGTAGTGTTGTCCATGTCGTCAATATCGGTGGTATGGTGTACATTAGGCCTCTTCTTCCATGTAGTGTTGTCCATCTCGTTATATGGTGCACATTAGGCCTCTTCTTCCATGTAGTGTTGTCCATGTCGTTATATGGTGCACATTAGGCCTCTTCTTCCATGTAGTGTTGTCCATGTCGTTATATGGTGCACATTAGGTCTCTTCTTCCATGTAGTGTTGTCCATCTCGTTATATGGTGCACATTAGGCCTCTTCTTCCATGGTTGGCTGTTCGGATTGAGCTTTCATTTTCCAGATTAGGGACAAGTCCATTAATAATTTTTCAAATGTATATAATTATGTATTGTTCTCGTGTTCTTTCCAGTGAGTATAATTTGAGGACAGCTAGTCGTTCCCAGTAGTTATTATCCTGCATACCCGCCATCCTTGTTGTAAATGTTCGTTGCATTGCTTCTACTTTTCTAATTTGTCCTACTGTACTTGGATTCCAGAGAACACAGCAGTACTCTAAGAGAGGAAGTATAAGTGCTTTATATAGTGTTAGAAGTACAGTACAGTACAGTGGGCTCTCTTGTTGTAAAGGTTCTTAGTATCCATCCCATTGTCTGTCTCGCCTTTGTAACTTCTGTTGTCTATTTGCGGCGCGTGGTGACATAGGGAGCTAAGCGCCACCCAGGTCGAAATTGAGTTAAGTACATCATGTTCTTCCCCAAAGCCTCTACTTTCCAAGGATGTAACTGCCAGAACCATCCGACAACTACAACATAGTCGAAAATCGCGGGAAAGAGAAGGGTATATCGCCCGCGGCGTATGAAGGTTTGTCATGGCGCGCCGGGTCTCAACCCAGGAACTAAATGCCAGATTTTCTCTTGTCCCACATTGAAGTGGGAAGCAGAACAAAGTACCATTATAGCATTATCTTCTCCCAAGCCTCTAGTTCCAGAGATTGTAACCGCCAGTACTAAACGCCGACACCAACAAGGTCGAAAATGACGGAAAAGAGAAGGTAAAATCGCCCTTAACATGTGCGGGTCTGTTGCGTCCCCAGTGAGTCAGGAGCGGGAACTAAGCGTCATGTTAGTTTGCTCTTTCAGAAAGTGTTAAGATAACAAGCTAAATGTTATGGCAGACTTAAAGTAGACATCCTAAGCTTTCATTTAAGACATAAATGAGCTTTCTATCTTAATCCGTTCCGGAGATATCACATTCTGAAAGTCGCAAAACTTTGATCGCGTTTTTCTCCGTTTTTTATTTTCGGCGCTTAGCTCCCTATGTCACCACGCGCCTCATTTGTTGTTGTAATTTGCCATCATCACTTAATGTTACTCCTAGATCCTTAACGTGTCTGTATTGTTCAATTATTTGTCCTTCTGGTGTTCTATAATAATTGTTGGGGATATCAATATTGGGATGACGGTATCTCATCAACTCCAATTTGGAGCTGTTGAAACTCATGTTGTTATTGGCTGCCCACTGATATATTTTATTTAAATCCATTTGTGTCATTCTAAGGTCTTCGTTGTTCCTCACTGTACTCAAAAGTCTAGTGTCATCTGCAAAAAAAGATGCAGTGCAATGGGAAATATTTGTGTCTATATCTCTCATGAATATTAAGAATAGCAAAAGGCCAATGACTGACCCTTGTGCCACTCCACTCAACACTCCTTCTACAACAACTGCTTGGTTTCTGTTCTCTAAAAAGCACTTTATCCACTTGAGCAGTTTTCCTCTGATTCCAATATGTGACAGTTTCTGTATCAGTATTTGGTGGTCAACTTTGTCGAAAGCTTTTGAAAAGTCTAGATAAATAACATCGACTGTGGCATCATTCTCAAGTGAATGTAACATGTCCATACGGTGTTGCAGTAGTTGTGATAGACATGATCTACCATGTCTGAATCCATGTTGCTTGGCATTGTGAAGTGTGTGTATATCGAGGTATTCATTTAGCTTGCTGACAACCATTTTTTCAAACACTTTTATTACGTGCGATGTTAATGTGACTGGTCGGTAATTTTTGGGCTCTGTTCTGTCACCACCTTTATAAATTGGCGTAATAAATCCCTCTTTAGTATTGATGGAATTACTCGTGTGTGAAGGGATACTCTCCAGAGGATGTAGATAGGTGTGGATAGTGTTTTCATACATTGTTTCAGTAATATAGCAGGGACACCATCTGGTCCTAATGAGGCCTGAGGTCTAATGCTGGATATTGATTGTTCTATATCTATTTCACTCAAGTCGATATCTCTAGACTCTACGTTTGAAGTTCTTGTTATCACCGGGTCAAGTTCTTCGTTTATTTGGTTATTTTGTCGTACACTAAATGCAGATACATATTGCATATTGAAGGCTTCTGTCATTTGTTGTGGGTCACTGACTAGTGTACCATTGTGTTTTAAAAGTCCTATTTTGCTCCTTACATTTGACTTCATTTTTGTATAGTGATAAAAGTATTTAGGGTTGTGGGATATAGCTTCTACTGCTTTTTCTTCTTCTTTAATCCTTTCCGCTTCATGTGATTTGGCCAGCTTTTCTTCTATGTTCCACAATTGTTCTTTGATTCTGTTGTCCTCTCTATGTAGAATTTTCTCAGCCAATTTAGTTTTTTTCCTCATCAGAATTTTCCTATCCCTGGGTATATTATTTATTCTTCTATGTACTTTTCTTTCTGGTACAAACTTTGAGCAAATGAAGAGGAGTTTTTCTATAATAAAGTCATACATTTCTATTGTAGTCATGTCTTTTAGCTCTTGGTTCCAGTTGACAATATTGATTGCATTGTTCATGCTTGTCCAGTCCATATTATCACTGAAAAAATTCATAGTAGAGAAGGACGAACACCCGCTACCATTAATTTCCATCATGGGCCTGTATTCTAAGGTGGTTTCTATAATTAGGAGCTTGTGATCTGACATGGTTGTGTCCTCCGTCCACACACACACCACTGATAATATCTTCATTATTGGTGAAGAACAGATCCAAGGTATTAAGGCCGTGGGTTGGCAAGTCAACAATTTGTCTCATCATAATGTCTTCAACCATATTAAATAAGGCATTAGCTTGTAGTCTGTCCACTAGTGAGCCCCAGTATATACTTAGCTCGTGCCAGTTAGCATTGGGCAGTCCACCATATTAAACAAG